>JASFAW010000143.1:0-38290 GCA_030737815.1 Allium fistulosum | reverse complement strand
TTCTATATCTTTAGTGAGGTCACGTTACAGGCTTTTAGGCTAAGATTAGACGATTAAAAAATTGATATTAGACAAGCCAGATTGTTTTTTTTAGAGACAATTGAAATAAATCAATAGATGACATACACAAAGATATTAGCCAAATTGCAGTTTTGAGTAGATAAATTAAATTTCATACATACCTGTAAACTAGTTGGTTTTTTTTCATTACCAACAGAAAAAAGATTTTGTGTTATCATCTATTGATTTATTTCAATTGTCCTCTAAAAAAACAATCTGGCTTGTCTAATATCAATTTTTTAATCGTCTAATCTTAGCCTAAAAGCCTGTAACGTGTGCTTCTGTTAACAAAATTTAAAAGCCAGATCGTTTGCTGCATGACACACGTCGTTTCATTTATGGTATTTAAACCTTACTATTTTGGTTTTTTTTTTTCGTTTTCATTTTCTTCTTCTTTTTTAAAAAAACAAAAACATGTTGAAACTTTGTCTAAACACTCACCAAGCCAGAAACAAAGTAAACGAAAATATACAAACAAAAATGTTTATCTTTTTTTATTAGATTTTCTCTAGAGCTTTTGCCACTGCTACTGTAAGTTTTTTTTTTTTTTTTTTTTTTTTTTTTTTTTTTTTTTTTTGCTTGGAAAAAAAAACATGAACCAAAGAGTCTAAAATAATTTTAGGCTCAAAAGTGACATTAATTCCTGGTGATGGTGTAGGTCAAGAGCTATCTGAATCTGTGAAAGCCATCTTCAAAGCCGCGCAAGTACCAGTCGAGTTTGAACAATTTGATTTATCGGGCCTTGTCACCAGAAATGATGATTTGATGAAGGGACACTTTGGATTCCTTACGTCGCAACAAGGTCGGACTAAAAGGAACCTTGTATACCCCTGTTTCAAGATTGGTCATGCTTCTTTTAATGTGTCGATGCGAAAGGATTTGGATATACGCTCTAGCTTCTTTGGTCAAGAATATCCTGGTGTCCCTCTCGGCTTTCAAAATGTGGACTTGGCCATTATTCGAGAAAATACAGAAGGTGAGTATTCTGGATTAGAACATCAGTCCCATCCAGGCGTGGTTGAGTCTTTAAAAATTGTTACACGACGCAAGACAGAGCGTATTGCTCGATTTGCTTTTGATTCGCACTCAAGAATAATCGTAAAAAGGTGACATGTATACACAAGGCGAATATCATGTAAGTTTCAAAGATGATGGTGTATGAAATTGAGATGGAAAAAAAAAATAGGAAACTGGGTGATGGTTATTCTTGCAAACCGTTCGGGATATTTATGCAAAAGAATACGCTGGAACACATATTGAATTAAGTGACATGATTGTTGATAATGCATCTATGCAACTCGTTTCACGCCCTCAACAATTTGATGTCGTTGTTCTTCCAAATCTGTATGGTAACATACTTTCTAATGTGGGTGCTGGATTAATTGGGGGTCCAGGACTTATTCCTGGCTCTAGTATTGGAAGAGAATACGCCATCTTTGAACCCGTAAATCTCAAATATATATATAAAAAAACCCCAAAAAAATCTAACAAAATAGTAGGTTGTCGTCATGTAGGCCAAGATATTGGGGGTAAGATATTGCAAACCCTACAGCCATGATTCTCAGCTCAGTCATGATGTTGAAACATTTGGGTTTGCTCGAACATGGCCAATAACATTTCAAATGCTGTTTATCGAGTCATTCAACAAGGAAAAACTAGAACGCGCGATATGGGAGGACAAAGTAGTACAACTGAATTTACCAAGGCCATTATTCATCTTTATAATAATAAAGCTCTCTATTTTTTATTGTCGTTTGTTTTAGATCAATGGCGCGCTTTTCGAGTACTTTATCAATTAAACCAAGTTAACGGCCTCTTCTGCTGTCATAAAGATAATCTCTTTCCATCATTTTTTCTATATAATCATGAGATTACAAAACTTGTTTGTTCTCTTGAAATAAAAAAAAAAAAACTTACCAACTGTATCAATATCACGAATTCCTGTATGTTTTTGATAAATTCTATTCAGTCTCTCTCTTACACGAGTATTTCGCGCGCATGAATTGCAATATCAGAAGCTTGACCAGCGGCTCTCCTGAGGGTTGATGAATCATGATTGAAGCATTGGGTAAAGCAAATCGCTTACCGGGTTCACCTTTAGAAAATTTATCAAAAATCCTGTTATCACTCCCCCCCTCCTATTTCTTACTGCTGTAAGTAAAAGTGATCCCATAGAACATGCTTGGCCATGGCATAAAGTAGACACAGGTGATTGAATGTACTAGAATTTAAATATAGGATATTCATCCTTTTATCTTCTTCTACCTGCATCTATATATATATATATATATTAGAGGGGGGGGGGAGATATACATATAGAATTTTACTTACAGTATCGTAAATGGCCATACCGGCTGTAACACTTCCTCCTGGTGAATTGATATATAAGTTAATTTGTTTTTCTGGATTTCAGCTTCTAAAACAAGAGTTGAGCAACAACAACAGAGGCTACACTGTCGTTCACCTAATTACATAAAAATTAAAAAAAAATGTATATTTAGCCTTGTCTACATTACAGGTCCATTTAAACAAATTATGCGTTCCTTAGTAATCTCGAAAAGATGTCATAGGATCGCTCACCTCGTCCTATTATCGAGTATTAGGACATTTTATTCTTTATATTATCTGCTTGTTTGTTTGTTTTTACAGTTGTGTTCAACGACAATGGGAATAAGAGATTGCGCAGAAGGTGCTTCTGTCAAGAGTTTGTAAATTATTATGAAAAGACTATGTCCAGAGTTTAGATTTGAAATTGTTTTTGTTGATTACTCTTTTGTTGGTAAAGATAGGGGCATGCTTTTTTGACAAAACTGAGAAAACATATGAGGAAAAATAAAAAAGGGAAGAGGGGGTGCTGAATTACAAACTTTTTGTTTGTTCTAACAATAAAAACAAGTCCCCTTATTTTTCAGATTATTTTTGAAGCTCATGTAGCTTCATAGGTCCGTCATTCATGTCATTTTATTGAGCACAGAGATTATTTTAGTATGTGTATATATTGGGCTTAATTTTTTAGTCTATTCAACTAAACCAGAAAGACATTTTTTTGACTTTTTTTTCTCGCGTCTGATAATTTTTTTTTTCTCTGTAGAAATAATGCACATCATAACGATTGCAATGTACCCAAAAAAAAACATTGAGTAAACATTTGCTTCGAATTCATGTATCAGGGCAGTAGTCATTAAGCGGCGACTCAACGATCAAGCAAGAGCGGAAAAACAATGTAAACAAACATAAAATGAGGTCATGTGCGATAGATCATCGCATCCAATAGAAATCAAGCATTTTAAATCTTATCTTTGAAGCATAAAAAAAACGACAGCTCTTTTCCTTTTTTTTTTTTCTTCTTCTTCTCTTTTTTTCTTCTTTTTACTGTTAGAGATGGCCTTTGTTTGAATTAATTATTACATTCTCTATACACTATTTACTTATTTAATGACATATACACCTATTGACCAAAAGTAAAAGTTAAAAAAAAAAGCCTTTAATATAAGTATATAAATGACCACACTTCAAGACTTGTTTGAAAAATATACAAACATAAACGCCACAACACAAGATATGCCTCATTTAGCAACGATTGATGATTGCTGCTATCCGAGCTATAACTGCTGGCATCTTCAAGAAATAAAACCCAAATGTATTACTCCTATCGCCACCAAGGCTGCTGAATCCTTGATCGTTCAAAAGAAGAGATCTTTGGATAGAGATGAATTGGCTATCAAGAGACAAAAGAACACAGATGCTGCTCGTAGGTCAAGCTTAAAAAGATGGCGAAAATGGAATCTTGGAGAAACAAGTGGCTGATTTAGAATCAGAAAATCACGGGTTGTCTACCCGTGTAGCTGTACTAGAATCAGAGAAATCAAATCTAGAAACAAAGGACCATTTACTGGAAGAAAGAATTCGTGTATTAGAGCAACAATTAGCAGAAACACATAAAGGCATTAACACACACTATAAATAAAACTATGAGTCAGTATAGTATATATATATATAATTCGATTATTGCGGTTATGTTTTGTGGTAAGTTGCTATGGTTCGCCATTAATGTCGTAATGTGGTAGTTAGTATGTTGTCATAGCATCCTTCCTCTAGCAATTGGGACACGTATTGAAAGAAAACCTCTCTTTATTTTTTTCATAATTAAAAAGATTCTTACTTTTGAAACAATATTAAACTTTTCATTTTATTTCACAGTTCCTTCAATTGGGAGATTGTCGATAGAATTTGTTTATACACTTTCAATAATTGGCTCCTTTGCAATAAATCTAACAAATTGATATCATGAGCCCTTTAAAGTAGAAAATTGATATATACATGTCTCATATAATCATCTCATATCAATTAAAGATCAGTAATTAAGCTCAAAAGAAAACTTTATCAATTGTTGTAGGGTATCCAACAGTATCGGACTCTAAAAAACCTCACTACATGACGGTTATTTTTTTTTTAAAAAAAAACGCGTAAATTGCTTTTTTTTTTTTTTTCTTTTTTTTCATTAAAAAAAATGGGAATAGAAAAATACTTCCAGAAAGTAAGAGTCACTTGTCAAGGTTTTTTTATTTAAAAAAAAACATTTTTATTTCTTTAGGTCAACACAAAAAAGAAAAAAAGGTATAAAGGAGCGCTTCTCTTATATATCCATATATATATAATAACGCTTGATATATCTTTATAGTCGATGAGAATAATGCTGACGATGATTTGTAAGTAAAATAAGAGAGAAGAGAGAGAGAGAAAAGAATTTTATTATTCTAATAAAACATTATATTTTAGTCAAGCACCCGTAAAGTCAAAACACTTTGCAAAAAAGAGCGAAGAACGTAAAAAAAAACCCCCCCACCAAAAAAACAGACGAATCCTATTTAATAGGAAACACTGAAAAAGATAACTTAATAGTAAATCAACGGATCCAAAATTGTTTTTGCGTCTTCTTCAAAAGCTAAACCTAAAGAAATCACCAAGCCTAAAGAAACAAAGACAGTAAAAGAAACAACTGCACCGCCCAAGGAAACAAAACAGTGAAAGAAATTAGTTCACATTTAGCCGGTGGAAAAAGAAAGAAACCCATCATAAATATTAGCGATAATGAAAGTGATGAAGAAATGCAAGTTCAAGAAAAAAAACCAAAGATCAACAAAAAGGCAAAGGCAGGTGTACCAGAAGCCAAGAAGGAGGAGGAGGAAAAAGCTGAACAAGAACCAAAGAAAAAGGAAACAGTTAAATCTGTAACCAAGAAAGAAAAAGGGGAAGAGAAACCCAAAAAGAAGGCAACAACAGCAACAAAGAGGGCCAAAGAGGATGACGATGCTTTCGAATATGAGGAGGAAGAGGCTCCTAAAAAAGACGAAGTGAAAGAAGAAAAGCCAAAGAAGAAGGGGCTATTTTAATTGATGAATCGTGAGGCTCCCAAGGCATTAGGTACTAGACCTGAACCTGTGGGAGCGGATAACTGCTTAGAAGGTATGACCTTTGTTATCTCTGGTCAATATGAAACATTGACAAAGGATCAAACCAAAGATATCATAATGCGTTATGGAGGGTACGAAAAAAAAAAATAACTGTTAGAGCTGAAATTATATATACTTAGTCGTGTCACATCTGCAGTAAGCGGTAAAACAACATATTTGCTTCGTGGTAGAGATGCTGGGGAAAGCAAGTTGGAAAAGGCCAAAAAATGCAAAACAAAGATTTTGGACGAAGATGAATTTTATAAAGTGGTTGAAACCTCTTCAACAAAAGAAACAAAAAATCCTATTGTATCCGAGCCTCCTGCAAAGAAAACTGAAAAGGGAAAAATCCTGAGGCTTCAAGTAAGGAACAAAAGATATTGCGTAGTTTGTTTGAAGACATATGTGTCCTGACTCTTTGTTTAGAGAGAAGATGACTGGAGACAACGTGCTCTTGTGGACAGAAAAGTATAAGCCAAAGACAATCCAAGAGATTGTTGGTAATAAGGAAATGGTTAAGCGAATTGCTGATTGGCTTGTTAACTGGAATCACAATTCCTTTGATTCAAAGGTAAATGACAGCGAAATCAATTCGTGTCGTGCTGTGATTATCAGTGGTCCTCCAGGTATTGGTAAGACAACGGCCGCTCACGTTATTGCACGAACCAGCAATTACGAGCCATTGGAACTCAATGCAAGTGATGTCCGAAACAAGAAGAGCTTAGAACAAGCATTGTCGGGTAGATGTTTAACAGATCAATGACCGAATATTTCACTGGCGCCAAGAAAGACGATGTAATAAAGAAAGAAAAAAAAGTCAAAACTATACTCACACATGTATTTTATAACATAGATCACATCACAATTTAAAGGCAAAAAGATTGTGTTGATAATGGATGAGGTGGATGGTATGTCTGCAGGAGATAGAGGTGGTGTCAGTAGAATTGGCATCCCAGATAAAAAAAAGTAAAATCCCTGTCATTTGCATCTGTAACGATGTTCGATCTGCAAAGGTTGCACCTCTGTTAAGAGTATGTTTTGACGCGAGATTTAGAAGGTAAATACGCGCCTTTTGTGTTCAGGAAAAAAAAAAAAAAAAAACTAAAAAAAAAGCATGTATTTAGAACACTGCCAACCAGATTCGTTCAAGAATTATGACAATTGCTCACAAGTAATTAGAGAAAAACAAAATATGTTTTTGCGAATTTTTTGTTTGACCTTTGTTAATAGAGAAAAGCTAGACATTAAACCAAACGCTGTTGATGAATTAGTCGCCTCTACCCAGAACGATATTAGACAAATTATCAACATTCTATCAACATACCGATTAGCTAACACAAGTATGGCCTATGATGATGCAAAGACAATGTAAGCAACAACAACAACAACAAAAAAAAAAAAAAAAAAAAAAAAAAGGCATAGCCTCTTGCATTTTTCTCTAACATGAAAACCATAAGTGGCCAGGTGAACAACAAGATACAATTTTAAATCTGTTTGAAATTCCAGGAGAGCTCTTTTCACCAAACAGCTGGAGACAGAAAAACTTGAACCAATTATCCGAAATATATTTTCACGAATACAGTCTTGCTCCTTTAATGATACAAGAAAACTACTTAAAGTCTAACCACAAAAGTCATCAACAATGGTTTCTTCAGGAAACCAAGAGAAATCGCATGTAATGAAATGGACTTGATAGCAAAAGCTGCGGATGCTATCGCTGACGGAGATCTAGTGGACCGAATGATTCACGGTACAACCCAACAGTATTCCCTGATGCCGGTACATTCCGTCTTTTCATGTGTACGCCCAGCTTACTATATGGAAGGGCACTTTCAATCGAAAACCGGGTTTCTAGGTAAGAATTTTTGTCTCTTGACAACGCGAATATTGACTCTTTGTGTGTTAGCTGGCTTGGTCAAAACTCAAAGGCAAATAAAAATGCAAGGCTATTGGGTGAACTGCATTCTCGTTTGAGATTAAAAACCTCTGGTGATAGATCTGAAATAAGACAAAACTATGTCTCTACACTCAATGAACGCATCTTTGGTCATATCAAGGAAGAGAGATTTGAGTAAGCAATTGAATATATGGACAATTATTATCTTGATCGTGAAAGTTTGGAAACGTTAAATGACGTTGTGTGTTCATCAGCATCGAATAAGGGTCCAATGATGAGCGTTCCTACCAAAACAAAGACTGCCTTTACGAGAAAGTAAGAGAAGAAATTGTTTAGAAATGGAATGTGTACTTAAAATATTGTCAATAGATACAATTCAACCAAGCATCCTGTTTTATTCCAGGCTTTTGGTGAACCCATCAAGAAAGCATCTCTTTCTCAAACAACTGAAGATATGGTTGACACACTCGTTGATGAAGAACCAGAAGAAAACAACGAGCCTGAAATTGAAGAAGAGGATAGTGTGAATGATAGCAAGTTCATAAAAGAAATGCCAAAGAAGGAACCTAAAAAAAGAAGAACAGCTGAAGAAGGCTCTAAACCCTCAAAAAAAAAAAGATCTTAAAAAATATTCAAAAAATAAACTCATTTGAAATCAAAATCTGTTGATGGTTTGCAGACAAATGAGCCGTCTAACCTATTATTCTCATAAGTACACACACATACACCAAGAAGCTGCGCTGAGTAATCAAATGCCCTTGTTTTTTTTTTTTTTTTTTTTTTTTCTTTTATTGCATTTTGATTACTCATCATTTCTCACAGGATATGTGACCTATTAGTTACAACAACTTGCGATTCGTTTTTCTTTATAAACAAAATACTATATCATTTTAATATTTTGTGATCCAAGGGCGATCAAAAAATTTAAAGTATTTATTCAAATGGCATCATCAAAATGGAAGAAATACGCCATTTTTTTTTTCGTTTGTGTACCACTTATAATCACAAGCTCACGATTACACAATACGAATATATGATGACACGATTGATCTTTATCCGAAAGCTTTTCGAACTCAAAAAAGATACAAAATAAAATCTTAGGATATTTCTGATCTGTTTTTAAAGACTCTTCTATTTGTTTATTTTTTTTTTAGCTGTTGAAGATCTTGACAATGAACAGTTCAATTCATACAAGTACCGCTTCCTCGGAGACGGTTGATAGGATTGACCTAGAAAAGACAAAGGAAACGACAGATGAAAATATAATTTATAATTATAAAGAGGACCCAGAAAACCCATTAGTACGTGATCTTTGTAAACTTCTTCATCTTATTGTTTAACAATTAGAATGGTCAAAAAGAAAAAAGTATAGTGGATTTTCTATTGTATTTTTGATGTCCTTTATTGGCTACTTTACTTCTGCTGTTTATGTAAATATCTAATTCATATCAATGTAATAGGATGATTGAATTTTTTGTGTTGATTTAGATGCCAGCATTGCAAGATATCACAGCTTATTTTAATACAACTGCAACAGTAATACAGATCAAAATCTACAAAAAAAAAAAAAAAATCTAATCCTTAATCTTTTTTTTCCATTATTAATAGGTGATTAATGCAACCGTTGCGTTGTATATTTTGATGAACGCTATAGCTGTAAGAATTTGCTATGTTTTACAAATCAATCCCAATTGACCTTTTGGATTTTATTGTAGCCTTTATTTCTTGCACCACTCAGTGAGAGAATTGGAAGAAGGTAATGAATACTCAATAACACAACACTGTATCCATGTTATTTAATTTTCTATCAGATGGGTTTATATTTCTTGTATGGCTCTATACACAATATGTACTATTATATGTGGTGTATCCAGAAATCTCGGGCAGTTTTTTGCCTTTAAGAATGTTACAAGGTATCTTTGGAAGTGTGGACAAGCGGTAGGTGGTGGCTCTGTGTCTGATCTCTTTGAACCCCATGAACGAGGAAGAGCCATGGGAATTTATCTACTAGGGTAAAAAAAAAATACGCTATTGTCTTATATATTATGATAGAACTATCATGGGTCCTGCTATTGCACCTGTCATTGGAGGATATGTGGATCAATACTTGGGCTGGCGTTGGATTTTTTACTTGAAGACTATTCTTGTGGTGTTATTACAGTATTGGCCATTGTATTTGTTCAAGAAACACTTATAAACCAGATACAAAAGTGCCTACTACCAATTTCAAAGAACGTATGGCAAGGTTCAAGTTCAACCCAGTAAGTTTGTACTTTATTTTCATTGCGTCCTTTTTTTTAAAAAAAATCTCTAGTTTACTAGTCTTCAACTGCTTTCATACCCTGAAGTTGGATTATCTTGCATTCCCATCAGTATTGCATTCGGATGGTTTTATTATCTTGTTACAATTCTCCCTACAACCTATTCGTCCATTTATGGATTTTCTACAGGGAGTGTCGGTTTGTGTTATTTAGCAGGAGGTCTAGGTAATGTGTTAGGATCTATAGTAGCTGGATTCTCTTCTGACAGGATTTATGCAAGAATGGTAGCTAAAAATAATGGTATTGAAGTCAAAGAGTTTCGCCTGAAATCAATATATCTTGGTGCTGTATTCTATTTGGTAGGAACCATTTTGTACGGCTGGTACTTGAATATCATGTATTCTGGTTTGTCCCTCTTATTGGCTATGCTCTTAGTAATATATCTAAATATTCTTTAACAAAATCTCACCCCCCCCTTTTTTTTTGCTAGCTACCTTTGGACTTATGTTTACTGTCACTACGACCAATACATACCTAGTGGATGCACATATCAAGACAGCAGCTTCTGGTAAGAGACCAATATATGACTTTTCCCTTTTTTATAATGAATATAAATATAGCCGTGTCTTCTAACAACTTCTCAAGAAACACATGTGCCATGATATTTTCTTTAGCCGCTGTATCAATTAGAAACTCTTTAGGTGACGGATGGTCCTAGTAAGTTTAAGATTCTCTTTTTGAAACAATTAACTAACAAAAAAGGAAAACGTATAGCACATTTATGGGACTTATGACCACCACTTCCTTTCTGATATGTATTCCTTTGGTTCAGAAATATGGTACCCACTGGAGAGAAAGTAGACTGTAAAAGAAAAAAAATGTAAAAAAGCTATACATTACATTTAGATAAATTTGAATAATTTCTTTGCATTTTACCAAAGATGGTTGCTATACAACATCTTAAATTAAATGATCTTCTAATACCTATTATGTATAATTTTCATTAATAAACGAATACATCCAAAAATAATTAACATTAAAGTGTATTCCTATATAAATTCAATAATGGTACAAGTATCCGAAATGAGAAACGTCTTTCATTATGAAATGAACAACGCATACTTCCCTATTTTTGATCTTACTATCTGTAAGAAAACTAACATATAAACGAATTGTTAACAGATTATTCTTCATCATTCTAATTTTTTTTTTTTTTTTGGTTATCATCAATTGGTATACTCTCTATAATCTCCAAAATAGCAGCATTGGTGCTTATGTTTTTTATCCGTTGAATTTCACCCAGCTTTCTATTGACGGTTGATCTCTTCCACTCTGAAGAGCTAAGCTCCATGTTTATGACTTGCATCAACAGATTTATTCCTCTTCCAATTGTATAGCTATTGGTACTTTAATCATCACAAATTTCTTTATTTAACCGTCCACATCTCTTTGTGGCATTGCTACATGTTTTCCCACTATTAAGTATAATTAGTTTAGCTAGCAATCCACAAAAATCCCAATTTCAGAAAAATACTCTTTCATTTCAAATTGACTTTTACGGAACAACACTTCCATAATCATTGCAACAGGTCTATAGAACCCAATCTTGCTTCTTCCTTTAATCTCTCCTTCCACAATGTTTTCCAAGATATCAAGCATTTGAATCATCTCGGGTTCCGAGCCTTAGTCAATGCATTCAACTTCTCAATACAAATACAACGTCTAACTTCATGATATCCCTTATTTGCTTTCTACTCGAGTTGCTTAGACTATCATTGAATGATATAACCATAGTTTGCTTACTTGAACGATTAATCATATACATACTCATTTTTTTCAGTCATGCCAGTGCTAATACTTGGCTTACCTCCTTTGCTTACTCCGACTTTTGTACATCATACTTCTTAAAGTATTCCTCGAATATAGACATCGTAAACCTCCAATCATATTTATTATTCTAGATAAAGGAAGCCTTATTATATAGTGAGAGCTACGTTTCTGCATTATTAATACATGTAAACTTTTAAGCTAGATCAGTTTCATTTTTAGTTTTAGATTTCAAAATGGAATATGATAAATTGTCCAACCATTTTCCAGTACTCTCAGGGCTCATATTGCCAAGGTTTACTACATCAGATAAGGATAATTGCTTTTTAAGCTATAGGAGTTGAGCTCTACAAGTCAAAATGTAGTTGTAATATATGCTTACTTATTTATAGCCTGCCTTGAAAACTTGCGTCCTGAAGGTTGATACAGTAGTGGAGGAGGATCAGTGGCTTCAGCAATTTCTTGAGCAGTATGAGAAACTGAAGCCGATGCCTTAAACGAGTATGACAAGAGGCTGCAGCTTCACCCGCCGAATCCGCCAGAGAGTTTAGGGGAAAACCTCACTATCTAGTGCACTAGATGTTGGACCGTCTTGCTGGGATGAGGATAGCTGAGGGCACAGCTATTTTGTCGTCCAGATTACCGCCTACAGAAGGAGAGTAGGGGCAGGAAACCGGAGGATTACGATCTGATGATGGACGAACTGCAGTTGCGATTCTTTTCGTGGACTCAGAGCCAAAAAAAAAAAGTATGAGAAACTTTAGAAGTGAAATCAGTAGTTTCTAGAGAAATATAAGAGACTTCCGTGTGAAATCAGTAGTTTTTTGAGCATTATGAGACTTATTGATGACACAAGTAGTGGCTGATGCAGAAACTTCTTGGTAGTAGCGATCATGCTCCTACACTGTCACTGCTAAAGTATTTCTTTACCCTTTACGAGATGATAATGACTTTAATTGCTGAATTTTGAGCTCTTCAAGTTCCTTATTATAAGTATCTTTGAATGAGTTAGCCACGTTTTCTGCCTTGAAATAATCGATGGTACTTTTGCAATATTTATCAAGGAACTTTTGCTTCATTAATAGTATGCTGAGGGAGACTTGATCTGTTTCAAGGCATCCTGATAATTGCAGATTAAACCACGCAATACAACAAAGTTCTTAGCCATCAGCTTCTCACTACACCAATGTTCAGCTGTCATGTTTACAAATGCTTCGTTGATTCCATGCTTAACACATTTTTCTTTGCTATATGTAATTCTTAAATTGAATCCTTTTAGGTCTAGGTTTTGACCACAAATCATGTTCGAGAGGGAAAGAGGATGTGAAGAACAGCCTTTGTGAAACTGAACAATACTGAAGCCATGTTGAATATTGCGATACCTCATATCAGGCAAACATTTCGTTTTTACAAAGCGTGCAAATTGCAAATTATTTAGTTTCTTCTTTTTCTTCGCTTTGTTTTATCTTATTGTCATTTTCAAAGCTTAGCCAACAAGCGTCCTTCTTTCTTTTAAACAGTTTTGAGTCTAAGCGCAATTAAAATAAGGTAAGTTTGAAAATAATAACATAAAACAAAACCTGCTCCCTTAAAAAAAACTTGAAGAGGTTTTTCCATTTTGTCCTTGTGCTGATGCGCAAACATGTATGGGTTTGTTTGAACAAAGAAAAGTGTACAAAGATAGAGAAATAATTTCTGTTTTATAGTCTGCAATTTAGCTGCATTCTACCAGATACAATCTCCGTAAGACCTTGCTAGGACCATTCACACCCAGATAGAATCGAATTTTGTCGTCAGAGTATCGGACCAGATGTATACAAAAGTTACGACAAGCTTAGTTTTTCCAATGGAAGTGAAGAGTTTCTGCGCTTGGATGCTTTTGATGCCACGTGAGATTACCCAGTGGAGCTTTACACATCATACCGCTGGACATATCAAAATATCTAGTGTTGTTTCTTTGGAAAAACTTGTTGAAGACCACCGAAAAGATGCACTACGAGACGCGTTGACGACTTATAGAGGCTCTAAAGGATACACAAGAACATTTAGAAGCTTGATGAGGTATTGTGGTTCATTTGTTGGGAGAGATCACAAGCAACTGATCCAAATACTACCAATGAAATTAAATTCCTTGTTCATCAACAATCAAAAGCTGAGCATCCTGAATTCAAACAAAAAATTTTGGTGCAAGAGAAAACGTAAGCAGTAGTATTGATCTTAGTAATGATTCGTTATCAGGTGGTGTTTTTTGAAACGACTAGAAACAAAAGAGTAGGAAAGACGCTCATACAACCTTACTCCACGCATCAAATTCTCTATTGTACATTTGCCATATTTCCACATATTTTTACAGACAAACAAGACAATATTGCTGTCTCGAGCTTCTTGCGGAAGAAAATTTGAATTTACTTCAAGTAATAGACATGGGTAGCTTTTTAAATAGACACTATTCTACTCGATTAGTCAATGTTAATAAGCTCGATATTTTGTGGTGGCTAATTGATAGCATATAGAAGTTCCAAAGCTATTAAAATCAAATAAAAAAGAAAAGCAATATTCTGAAGAATGGCCTGGGTCTCAAAATTTGAGATCTTTAAAATATTTTAAGCTCAAAACGAACGTTTATTGGCTGATTTGCTAAGAATTACCAAATTTGGTAAAGATCTTTTGGTGTGTTTGCAACTGCATGTCTTTGTCCTGGCTGCACTGGTGCTTGGTAATAGGTACTATGCTTTAAACAAGGCAGGTAGTAGTAGCATATTCTAAAATATCTTGAATTTTTGTTCTGGATGAATGGGATGGCGGTGACTTATTAGTCTAAATTCTGAACTGCTACGTGCGTTGTGATGTAGGTATAGATAAGTATAATACAATAATCTGTTCATCTGATTCTTATGTATGCTTGCGTAGCAAAAACAGTTTAAAGAATAAAGCATTGTGTATATTTGATTTATACTGTAACGTCAAAATTTCCTAATGTCGAACAGACAATATCTCTGAATTTATAAAGAATTGGAATAAGAACAACGAGCTAGCATGGCATTATACCCTATCTTTGTTTTTTAGGTAAATTGTTAATGAAACAGTACTGCTTTTAATTTATAATATTGTAGCATAATCTCAACTACTTTCATATGAATAAAGCCTTCTCTTAATTTTGTTATCATCCCAATCACTTGTTGATTCAACTTAATGTTTACTACAGACTTTACTTTTAATGCAAAAAGACATCTTACAATTGTAGCACATTAGCTTAGTATGTATTATCCGAGACACACCGTATGTCAGTTGTAGTAGTATACATTTGTAACATGTATTTGTATGATAAACATAACAAAGAAAACTCTTTGAAGTTGCAATCTTACTATTTTGGGCTTCATGTGTGTATTTGGTTATCATTAAAAAAATAAAAGCCAAAAAAGGGCACAACAGCATATAAGGTTGTAATCTTTGTTCGAAATATCATGTATGTCCTGGGCAAGCACAACAAACATGACTTTTATGTTATTATGGATAATTGTAGGATTCACCACCTCAATTTGTCGTAAATGCAATTGAAAGCTGAGGATTATAAACCTTTGTTTACGCCCTCATACTCTCCTTTTCTCAATCAATTGAGAATTGCTGGTCAGGATCAAAGTCGCTTGTGAAACTGTTACTACAAAAGACTGCCTTGGCTGGATTAGACACTCTGAGACTTATTGGAATAAATGTTTTTGACAGAGAAACTAGCATCGTTTAGTACCTTTATAAGTTTTTTGTCTAAATTTTATTTACACTTGTCTGTATAATTTTTTACTGCTGTCCAAAAAATATTATTTTTTGTCTGAAAACATTTTTAAGCCTGTCGAAAATAGTTTTCGTTCGTCCGAATTTAAAGTGCGAATACTACATTGACGGGCATTGGAAATAAAATCCTTTACTTTAAAAAAAAATTTTAATTGGCTGCGACTTTGCTTGTTAAATTTTTATAAATATGGCAGGTAGACTCAAGAGTAAATCACCCGGACTCAAGTTAGATTTAAATACATCCTTATCTGATGGTAAGGATGAACAAGATGACACTTGGCGTCAAGATATCGTTCGTCTTGTACAACACAATGAGGATGATAGTGATGTAAAACCTAGTGATGTGGAGCCCATTCAGAGATTAGGAGAAGGTGCTGCGGCACTGTTTGGAAAGTATTGTTTAAACCTTTAAAAAAAGTGATGGCCAAAAAAGTAAAAAAAGAAAAAAAAATAGAATTTGATTTTCTTCAAGTTTTTCTAAACAGTTGTAGACTATGACAGTAGACCCAGACCCACAGTTACAAAGACAAATTCTAAGAGAACTCTCGTTTTGAAACCCACAGTTACAAAGACAAATTCTAAGAGAACTCTCGTTTTTGAAGACGTGTGAATCACCTTATATTGTGGCCTTTTATGGCGCATTCCTTGAAGAAACAACGGTATCTATCTGTATGGAATATTGTGAAGGAGGTAGTCTGGAAGATATTTACAAGAAAGCAAACCAATTACAAGGCGTGATTGGTGAAACAATATTAGCGAATGTCGCCGAAGCTGTAAAACAAAAAATGAAACTTTTTTTACAATAAGCAGATATGTAATTCAGAAAGACATTGAATTTTTCTAGGTTTGTAGAGGGTTGATATATTTACATTCACAGCATGTAATTCATCGAGATGTCAAGCCCTCAAATATTCTGATGACAAGAGAAGGAAAGATCAAGCTATGTGATTTAGGCGTTTCTGGAGAATTGATCAATTCACTCGCACAAACATTCACAGGCACTCAATATTATATGGCAGTAAAGTATTATTTATATTTGAATGAAAGAAAAGCTCATTTGATAATATTAATATTAGCCTGAACGTATCCAAGGTGGAAGTTATACTGTTCGATCTGATATTTGGTCTCTAGGGTTGACCATTATCGAAGTAGCACAACAAAGACCTGCTTTACCACCACCTGATCAACCCAACTTGACTATTTTCGAATTATTGGACTTTATCATTCATCAACCTATGCCTAATTGTAGCGAAAGATCCACAGAATGTCAAGACTTTATTTCCACCTGTTTAATTAAAGAACCCGAATCGAGGCCAACACCTGAAGAAATGCTCAAACATGATTTCATAAAGACAAGAGCGGATCCCAATTGTGATATGGAAGGATGGTTGAAAGAACTTTGGGTTGGAATTAATGTTTTTTTTTTCTTTTTCTTTTTTTTTTTGTCGATTTTATTTTATTCTTCAGGATTTAATAAACAAGACATTTTACCAAATCCTAATTCTCTTTCTTGACTTGCTTCAAATACGGTCTGGAATTGATTTAATTGGACTAAAATAAGCTCTCTTCTATCGTCACTTAAATCTGTAATTGTCAATATCTTTTCTTTAACTTTGTTACTTACTTTTGTCATAGACCACACTTGTAAATAATCCCGTAAATTTCTGGATCGTTTCTTGTTGTCTCAAGATGAGTGATTTTAATGAATGTGTTTCTTTTCGTAATACATCGTAAGCTTCTGATATACACGCTAATCTTTCTTCTACATGCAGTACATGATGATAGAAGGGTCCATATGTTTCTTCTTCTGTTGCATCTGAATGGTTTCTGTTATTGATCTTTCGTTTGATATGATCCAATTCATCTTCTGCTCCTCGTTTAAACTTGGGATGTTTAAATTCCCACGTCCGAGTCTGAGTCATGTCATTTATCTTGTTGAATCCGTACACTTCAATCATAAGTGAACAAATACTTTATCATATGTCTTACTGTTCAATTGTCGTATAAAGCTCTGCCAATTATTGTGTTTAAAGTACTGCGGTAACACCGTTTTGAAAAGGAGGCTGGATTAGTCACATAAAATACGTCCCCCTCGATTTGACCACGAAATAAGATGTTGACTATCCTTATCCTCTAATATTCTAATCCTCTCTATTAATATCTATACATCGAGCAAGACTTTTTCTTTTTTAAAAAAAAAACCTGTATAATTTTCTCACAAAAGTAGGCTGTAATTTTGCTGTAAAAAATTTTTTTTTTAAAAAAAACCTTTTAAAAAAAATAACTTCTTTTTACCTTCCATTTTTGTTTTTCAATCAAAAAGAAAAAGAAAAGAAAAAAAAAAAGTAATCCGAACTTTCTAATTTCAAGATCCGTATCGAGATTTTTCCTTTTTTGTTCAAGTATTAAAGAAGGAGGGGAGGGGGGTGATCCATTGAGGGCATAAATAAAGATTCTTTTAATGTAACACAAGAAATATCTAGAAAGGGGAGGGAAATGGTTGCGGAAATAGTGAGAAAATACAGGAGAACCTGGACCCCTGGGAAAATTTTCCAGTGTAAACAACTGTCACTCAGTATTGTTCCCAGTATTGTTTCCTCTCCCCCTCCCCCCTTGAATAATAAAACCCTTTTCTCTGTATGAAATGTTCTTTTATTGTTTCACTGACAAGTGAGAAAATCTATTTTCGAATCGAGATTTTTCTGGAATTTTATGATACCTTTAATCAAACTGAGCTCATAGTGTGTAAATATCGTGGCCAAAGGGTCATGTATGAGGGAGAAGATGCACATTCTCGCATTAAAATATAAATTTACTTTTAACGATAATCCAATAAAAGTTAAAAGTGTCAAAAAAAAACTGTGCTTGATGTATATCGTGTAACTTGGTTATGATATTGAGTAGTCAAAGTATTGTTTACATTTTCATTCTCGATTTTATGATAATGAATTTTAAAGTCGCGAAAAACAAGTGTGTTACTTTATTGTTAATAGCCGCAAACAATAGTCGTGTGCTTATTTTATATTTAATACACTCTCCCTAAATTTTCTTGGGATTCTCGTGAAGAGAACACTCATGGTTTTCCCAAGAATTACTTGGCGCTTATTAGCCAACATGTTAGTGTTTGACACTTTTCTTGCAGGGCTTATGATATACATAGGATCTACTGGCAATATCATAAAATCGGATGGCGAGTTGACTATATGAAGCTGCTCGATAAATTATGGGAATAAATTACATCTAGTAGGAATCTTGATAGAGAAGATAAGAAATATTTTAGCACGATTTGGTATTTTTTCAACGATTGGCTTATAAAAATTTATACTTGAATCCCGAGATGTCATAGAGTAAAGAATAAGAAGCAACAAGAGAATATTTATGTCTTCAGAAAGTAATTTTTGGTCAAAAAAAAAAAAAAAAAAAAAACAACTGGAGATTTATTTTTAAAAGCCGAGGTAAACAGGAAAGCTTAAAAAAAAAGGGCTTTGTTTCTTTACATCTTTCTTTTTGACAGCTTTCCCTCCTCCCTTTTTTAAAGAAAAAAAAAGATGGAAACTATTTTTAAAAGAGAGGAAGTGCAAAAGAACTGTACAGAAAGCTCTTGTTGGGTTATTGTTCAAAACAAAGTATACAATGTCACCTCATTCTTACAAGATCATCCCGGTGGAAGTGAGTTCCTTTTGGAGTTTGCTGGTACAGATATAACCTCTGTACTCAAAGACAGTGCTTTTCACGTTCACTCGGAAGCTACTTTTGATGTCCTGACAGAATATTATATTGGACAAATTAGATCAGAATGAGTGGATGCAAGATCAGCAACAACTCAACAGGAACGAAAAGTCCAAGAAAATCGATACAAAAATCGACACAAAGAGAGACCAAGAGTTCCTGGACCTTCAAAAACCTTTATTTTCTCAGCTATTGAATGCCACTTACTCGAAAGATTATTATCTAGAACAAGTACATCGACCTAGATACACACCTCATACGGTACCCTATTTTGAAAACCCCTATATGGATTTACTTTCAAAGACAAACTGGTTTATTGTACCTACTATCTGGATACCGTTTGTGGTCTATCAGTTGTCAAATTCGATTTACAGTAAGAATGGGTCTACAGGACTGATGGCACAAGGTTTTGCTTGTGGTATTCTCTTTTGGACATTACTCGAATATACCTTGCACCGCTTCTTGTTTCATGTGGACGACCTTTTACCCGATCACCCAATGGCATTCTTATTACATTTCACTTTACATGGTATACACCACCACATGCCAATGGATAGGTAAAAACAAAAAAAAGAAAAAAAAAAAATACATACTCTAGAAAATGAGAAACTGACACCGTTTGTTTAGACTACGTCTCGTTATGCCACCAGCATTGACTGTGATCATCAGTATACCTGTCTTCAAATTGGCTCATGCACTCTTTTTCCCACCATTGGCACACGCCTTTATCGCTGGTGCCTTCTTTGGTTATATATGCTATGATATGATTCATTATTATCTTCATCACGCCAAAGTATTTCGACTTTATTTCGCGGATCTCAAGAGGTATCACGTTGCACACCATTACAAGAATTTTAGTAGTGGTTTCGGTGTCACTTCTAAATTATGGGATTATGTATTTGGTACAGTCTTACATTTGGATGATAAAAAGTAAAGAAAAAAAAAAAAAAGGGAATCACTGCATCCATTATATAATTCTTACATTATTCCATTTCTTGTGTAAATATTTTTTTTTTTTCTTTTTTAATAAAATACCAAGATTTTTTTCTTATAACAGCTTGTCAAAAATTTATCAGTTCATATTTTGAAAAAGGAGTCAGCCTATTATTATTTTCAGCCCATCATTGAAGATACAGTAAGAATGATTTATTGTTTAATAAACAATGTTTTTTGCGTATTTTTTAATATCAGGATCCTCAAGAGACATAGAATCCATGTCCATTTGCAATTGAACATCGTAGACCACAGCGTTCGGTTCCTCCTTACGACCAAACACGGTCATACATCCATTTCCTCCAAAGGCCACATAATTTCTCACACGATCCGTACATCCAAATCCAAAATCGACTTTACAAAACGGGAGTACTGAAACATCATTGATTGTTGTCTGAGTTTCCGAGTTGGGTTGGTAAGTCAAGTAATTAACCGATAAATTTCCATGCAACGTATAGAGCTTACTGATACCATGAAAGAGTGATGATTGAAGCTTTCCAGCCGCCTGACGAAATGCGATGGCGGTAGATGCCAAAGGTGTCTTGTTGATTTGTTTAAGATTGGTATTAAACGTACTAGATCTAAAGAAAAAAACTTGTATTAGAAAAGATGCTCTTTAAATCATAAAATTTACATTGTCCAGTTGCCAAAATAATAATCCATCTCTTTGTTGTTCTTCATCTTTGAACGACCATTAAAAAACGTGACGGTCTTCATGCCCAGATCCTCTGATGATTCACGACTTCTCATCACCGCACGAAGCAACATGGCAAACAGGGCATCTTTAGAAGATACCCAATCCTTGTCAGCAATCATCTCAGGTGTATGAGCTTCCTTTTTACAAGCCTGGATGTCATGAGCGTAAAATTCCAAAATGACGCTCTTTAACAAACTCTTGGGCGCCTTAAAGTACTGTTGAAAGGAATTTTTTCGCGTGTCAAGGGTAATGGTTTACGAGCTCGGTGTTCTTCGCGGAAATGCTCCAAGGCATCTCTGGTAATCAACGTGTCCTTTGGAAAATCAACCAGATTTCTGTCAAAACTGGCAGGTGTAAATCGAATGTCTCTTGAGGTCTTGGACCAGGCGTCCAGAAAGTAAGACAAGGAGTACATGTCGGCCACTTTATGAAGGATCATGATTCCCAAGGCCACACCTCCGTCTGTGAATCTTGTTACTTGTAAAGCAAATAAGGGGTCTTGTAAAGAACAGTAAAAGTGGATAGGAAACATGCGATGATAATCCATTTGACTGGGAAGATAACCTCCTTTTTTAAAATCGGCCAAGTCTTGTGTGTATTCTGCTTATTCCACAAACAAAACACCTTCGTCATTGTTATCAATCATATCTCTACCCTCACCCACGTCTGTTAATCTTCCGGCCAGAGGATAGAAATCTTCCAAGGTCTTTGATAATGAATTTTTCAAGATGTCGCTATTCATAAAATTTGGATCTCTGGTAGGGTTTGAATAAAACAATAAAAGAGGAATATAAGATGCAAACATCACATTGTCCCAATCGGATAATTCAGTACGTTCCTTGTGTGCTGGTGTAGGTGTTGAAGGTTTGATCCAATCATGTGAAATAGGCTGAACGAGAGATAGACTAACCATTGCTTTATATATATATATATATATATATATATTGGTAGAAAGAAGAGGAACGGAAAATGAGGGAAACTCTTTCCAGATTTTTATATATTTCATTTGTTAGTTTACATTTGAACCATCCTTTTGGTGTGTGTTCTTTCATCTCTATTGGGAGGAAATTTTCCGATTTATTTTAATAAAGGGAAAATAAGCTGATCTTCGTAATTCTCCTTGTCAACAGAACGCCACCAAGGCACTTGATAATTCAAGACATCTGGATGTATTTCAGGATAACGTGTAGATATAGCTTCCATTATTGCATTATACAATATCTATTATATTTTATATAAATAACTTTCATAAAGGACAACAATCCTCATTACCTCATATCCTTTAGCATTCAAGTGTAATCCATCAGACAAAAAATAAGACAATTTCTGACCAATCTTTTCACTTGCATCCATCACCCTTGACCAAAGATCCACTACAGTCACATCCAATTCTTGACCTACTTGCTTGATGGCCTCTGCGTAGGCTTTCGCATTCTCATTTGTACGGTCCAATTCTCCACCTGATTCTTCGCATCTCTTTTTCCATAAAGGTTCATACAGAGGAGGTGGTGTGATCAAGATGAGACGTACTTGAGGGTTATGAAATTCGGATTCTGGGTTCCTTAACATATTGATCATACTTTTTGTGTTGGATATGTATCTTTCGATAGGTACATGTTGATAAGAGCCAGGAAGTGCAGCATCATTGGCTCCAAAGAAAATGGTCATTAAAGAAATCTTTGTCTTTTGTCTCGCTTGATCTTCCTTTGTAGGTAAAATTTGTTTAAAAATGGGTAGTGCCCAGTCAGTGTTGTAACCTGAAAAACCACGATTGATGACATCCAATTTTCTGATATAAGCCTTTTTTTAAAAAGTAAGTTATGCTTATTTATTGATAAGTTTACTTACATTAGCAAGAGCTGAAGCAAAACCAGCAAGAGCTGGGTCATAGGCCATCTATTCATTCGTTTAGCAATGGAGTTCTCCCTCCTTCCAAAAAAATAAAATAAAATAAAATAAAAAAACAAAGCCAATAGGTTTTCAGTACCTGCGTAATAGAGTCCTAAAGAAACAGAAACTTAGTTACGTGATATCCGTATCTTTTGTTATTATGTTTACTCCAAATAACAAGATCTGATCGTAGGGATTGTTGGAAGCCATTTCACGAAAAAAAAAAAAAAAAAAAAACAAAAAACAAAAAACAAAAAACAAAAAACAAAAAAAAAAAAAGATGCTGTATTTGAACAACAAGCGAAAGATCTACTTTAAAGTTGTGTCACAAGAAAGCTACACAGACAGCAAGATAAAGTGTACGATATTTATTTCATATCAATTTCAGTAGAGGATGGGCAATAGAGAGGATGAATCTTATATGGTTTCATCATCTTCATCCGAATCAATGGTTTTTGTGGGTTTTCAACAGTTTTTAATGGACTAAAAAAAGTTCCAGGGCTTGATGGGGCGTTTGGCAAGAGCATTGCAGCATGTTTTCCCATTGTTAAATGTAATTAATGTAGTTAGTAAACCACCAAAAAAAACTTCTCATTCCAGAGACTTACTCTTTCATCTCAAGTCGACTTTTACGGAACAACATCTCCACAATTATTGCAACATGTCTATAGAACTAAATTGATTTGTTCTCCAATAACAATTCTTCTACAAAATGTTTTTTTGGGCCTTACTCAAATGCTTTCAACTTATCAATACATATGCAGCGTCTAACTTTATGATATTCCTCGACCACTGGCATTGTAAAACCTCCAATCATATTTACGACTCTAGACAAAGATAGCAGCATTGGTGCGTATGTCTTTATCTGTTATGATTTCATCAAGCTTTCTATTAATGTTTGAGCTCCATGTTCATGACTTTGCATCAACAGATATATTCTTTTTTCCCAAATTATATAGCCTATTGGTGTAATTTGATCATAAATTTCTTCATCTAACCGTTTAAAATCTCTTTCATTATAGAGTATCAGACACTAAGCATATAAGCCTGAGTATTTTACTACAATTTTCAATAGGCAACCACCATCAAAATAATATTTTATTGTAATAATAACCCATAGAGTTCATACGAGCCATGAGGAATCACACTCTCCAGTATCAGGTATGGCTCTATTTGGGTTGAATTCATTGTTATTACAGGGGAAATACCTTATTTTTTTTTCAGCATTTTATCACCACATCAAAGTCATTCAAAAGTAGGGAAGAGTTATCAAGTAAATCCTTGTTTTGATAAGCTTGGAATTTTGTTTGTATATAAAAATTCTTGTTAGAAAAGAACTGTAGTATTCCAGCGATAATATATATTTAATTGAATAGAAAAGAAAGCAGAAAAAAAAAAAAAAAGCGAAAAGAAGAGTGATAAAAAAAGACTTTTTAAATTTTATTTTATATAAATAAATCTTAAGTGGTTTTTCATACTCTAATAATTTTCCATGTGTTGGTACATTGTTTTACTACAATTCTTTAATTTCATAGTTTTCTCTATGGTCATTTTATTATCAAAATGATGGGGACAAAAAAAAAAAAAAAATCCCGACCCGCCTTCCCCCTTTACTGTTTTGGTCTCTCATTATCTTGCCTCCCCCCCCTCCTGCGGGCGGGAGAGAAGATGTGTGTTAGCCTAGATTAGGGAATCTTTCCTTTTCCCCTCTATCTTTAGTTTTCAATGGTATATAAAAATGAAACATCCATCCATCCATCTAACAAGATTATATATATAGTCCAAAGGTACTAGTTCATTTGGTAAACGCCATACCAAGTCTCACACTTTGTGTCGTCGTTGTGGTAACCGTGCTTTCCACAAGCAAAAGAAGACTTGTGCTCAATGTGGATACCCTGCTGCCAAGATTAGATCTTGTAAATTCAAATTCTCAAAAAAAAAAAAAAAATAATAATTATTTTTATTATATAGTCAACTGGTCTGAAAAAGGTATGAGAAGAAAGACCACTGGTACTGGTCGTATGGCTCACTTGAAGGATGTTCACCGTCGTTTCAAGAATGGTTTCCGTGAAGGTAATTTGAATTAACGGGAAACAAAAAAAAAAAAATATTTATTTATTTATTTAGGTACTCAAGCCAAGAAGCAATCTGTTGTTGCCTAAGAAAACAAGAGAAAAAAAAAGAGAAAAAAACAAAAAAAAAAAAGAAATAAATTAATTTTTATTTTTATTTTTTATATTTATTTTAGCTTGAAAAATATCTAAACAAATGAGCCAAAACGTTTGAAAAAGCATGAGCATGAGAACCAGTCAATAGAGAATCAGCAATTGAACAAATGTCCAAATAAATCTCTTGTTGATCTTTGTCTAGATGTTGATTTCCAGAGACCAAAGCATTTTCGAGCCCTCGATATTGATCAACAAAGTCAAGATGAGATTCTACATTTTCTGTCAAGAGTTGTTGTTCAAGTTGACCCAATCCAATGATAATATTTTCTAGACATTTCACGTGTGATTGAATCCAGAAAGGTAACTTTCCTTGTTGACCCCGCCATTCGGTCATAGGATTTAACCAGCTCACACCTGCCAGGATCGTCAGACGAGGAAGCGCGACAAAGATCAAAGGTTCAAATGAACTGACGGCAGCCAACTCGAGTAAGCCGCTGTCGATCGCTCGTTCCAAAGTGAGGGGTAAGAGCTGGGTAAACTGATCCTGAAAGGATTCATGCAACAAGGGTTTTCGTGGTCGATGCAAGATCATGGGTGAAGGGTGTTGGCTACCAAAGACAGTGTCCATGTAAGCGTTCAATAGAGCTTGTTCAAAGGTGTCCCAGTGTTCTAGGAATTGCTCCAGATAGGGTATGAGCTCTTGGGCGGTGTTGTCCTTGGGTTGGCTCAGAAAGGCCAGAAAGAAGAGCTCATGTTGCCTTCTTTCGAGTAGACGATACATCGTACATCGAATCTGCTCTAGTGTGCTGACCAGTCGTGAGGCATGAGGACGCAAGTGGTCCGTAAAGGGTTCTAGATGGCTTACTTGACAGCCGTGGTACAGGACTTGTGCACTGAAATAGATTGGTTCTGCGTAACGTCTGTGTTGGTTGCAGAAGAGTGACTTTTGTAAGAGATAAAGTGTGTCTAGATAGATGTGTTGTTGGAGATGAACACTCTCGACTGCTTGTTCAGTAGAATCCTTTTGGAGTGCCTTGCTGCTGGCCATCCATTGTTCGTCGGCGTGGTAGAGTAAGGATAACACATTGTCCTTTTTAAGTTTTGGCTTATCAAAAGGTTGATTTGACCATGTTTCGATGGACATGATACGAGACATCGGCGTAGAATATTTGCTCTTGGTACCTTGTTCATATGATGTATTCTCTGTAGCTAATCTAACTGTATAAACAATAAAAGGATCTAATCGACTCATTAAAAAGAGAAAATAGAAAGAGAGAGAGAGAGAAAGGGCCTTTACAATTGCATTAATGAACAAGGACAATCATCGGGATCAGAATCTGTATCCAAAAGCAAAAGTGTTGTTATGCCTCTTCTTTGGCCCGAGAAAGTCATAAAAGCCGTGGATAATAATAAACGTGACGAAATATATCAAGTTTTTTTTTTTTTCTTTTACTGTGAAAAAAAAAAAAAAAAAGAAAACTTGATATATTAAGAGAGGGAGGAGAGGCTCCTTAGTTTTTAACAAAATTATCCATTCCATTCATAAATTCTTTTTTCTTTTCTCAAAAACAAAAAATGGATCAACAACAAAAAGGTTATTACCCACCTCAACAACAACAAGCTTATTATGCTCCTCCACCTAATCAGAGTGGGCAATATTATCAACAACCTTATCAGCAACCTTATTATCAACCTCATCCACAGCCACAGCCTGTTTATGTTCAACAACAACCTCAACACAAAGAAGATCATTCAATGTGTCTAGGATGGTAAGCTTTTTCTAAAAAAAAACCATACTAATTCAAGTAGTTTGGCTGCTTTATGCTTCTGTTGTGCTTTGGACGCCATTTGTTGAGAAAAAATAAAAAAAAAAACTCCTCTTTTCTCTTTTTTTTTTTTTCTTTTTTTTTTTTGAAATGAAAAGAAGTCATGAAAGAGATTTTGAAACGTCTCAAAAGAGAGGTCGACACTTGGATTCAGTAGCTCAACATTATAAACGCCAGACCTGAACTAGGCAGAGTTAAACGAAAAGAATCAGTTATTATTCGACTTCGAAGTTTTAATAATTGGGTCAAGAGTATACTTATTCAACACCATGTCAGACAAAGACAAACTGTATTGGATATGGGTTGTGGTAAAGGAGGTGATTTACTTAAATGGGCCAAGGCACGTATTCAACATCTAGTGGCTGCTGATATTGCTGAAGTTTCAATGGAGCAAATGCAAGAACGTTATCAAACTTTAAAAGATCGTCGATTCACAGCAGAATTTTTCCCCATGGATTGTTATAGTGTAAAAAATATATATAAATATAATCCAATTGGGAAACTCAATATAAATATATATATATATATAGGAACCTTTGGAACCAAGGTTGAAATCACATACTTGGTTTGATACGGTTTCAATGCAATTTTTGTCTTCATTATGCATTTGAAAATGAAACCAAAGCAAGAATGATGCTCAAAAATGTGTCAAGTCGATTACGTTCAGGTGGAAGATTTATTGGAACGATGCCCGATGCAAATTGGATTGTGAAAAGAGTTAGACAAGAACCCAGAGGATCATTTGGTTTTGGAAATTCGATTTACCATATCGGATTTGATAATATCAAAGAAGACAGTGAAGGAAACAAGGTGGGGTTTACTCCCTTTGGTTGTAAATACATGTTTCATCTTGAAGAAGCAGTAGATTGTCCTGAATATCTTGTTCATTGGAAAACATTTGAAAAGTATAATGAGGATTAGCAAAAAATATAAATATTGACTTTTTTCTTATATAGTCTGGCTAAAGAATATGGACTTGTGTTGAAAGAAAAAGAAAATTTTCATGATTTTTATGTCAACAATTTAAAAGAACCAGAATATGCTAAATTACTCGAACGTATCGGTGTTGTTGGTGGATACAAGGCAGAGATGAGTTCAGAGGAATGGGAGGCAGCCGGGATTTATTTAACTTTTGCATTTGAAAAAGAATAATTATTAAATGTTCTGAATGAGTTTTTTTTTTTTTTTTTCTTTTTTTTTTTAATCATGAAGAGCTCTACTATCACGGTAACTAGCACGTCCTCCTCTTGATGCCCTGTTACTTCTTCTGTTATCAAAGGAGGTATTGGGACGATTGATGACCAATTTATTATCACGGAAAGTGGTTCCGTTCTTGAGTAAAGCTTGTTCAAGAGCCGTTTGACTGACAAACTCAACATAACAATGTGCTTTAGGTAATTGGGTAGTAGGATCCATAGGGAATTTAACAAAGGTAACCTTAAATTGGGGAGGTAAGTCATGTTATCTCTTTAGTTATTCCTTACATTATCAATACCAAAGAATTCTCGGATATCATTTTCATTGACTGTCGTGTTGGAAAGACCACCTACATAGGCAGTAAAGGGGTTTCGTTGCTAATAAGAGATTAGTTTTAATAATGATAATAATTCTTACGGTGCTTTGTCGCTTTTTATTGGTATCTGACATATCTTGAGGAACAGGTGTATTTTGAGAGGCATTGTTCTTTCTGAAAGAAACATTCAAGCCATGAGATTTCATTTCAGAAGAAATGGAACCATCTTTAATACACAATACAAGAGATCCGTAGTCTGAATCAGGCAAGTTGAAATTCCACATGTTCTTGAATGCAATTTCATCCTTTTCCTTTGTATCTGATTCTTCAATTTCCACAGAAGAAGGTGGGATACGATGAACTACATTTAAAGCATTACGAAGCAATTGATATTGATGATCACTGTGTGTGTGTACAATAGATTAATTTTTTTTTGGGTATGTTTTTAAAAGATTTACTTACTCTACAGAACTTTCCACTTGATCTTTCACTGATTCCCACACTTGCATAAAATTTTGCTGTGATTCAATCAATCTGCTTCTGAAATGATCGATATCAGGCTGACAAGCAAATTCGTTATAAGCAATATTATAACGGAAATGAAGGCCTGCCGAGATGGTGAAATCAGCCTAAAGAAAGAATCAGTCAGACTATTCAAGGGTTGATAGTTTACTTTTGTTTTACGTGTAGTGTTAAAGCCAGTTGAGCCAAAAGACCTATTCGACCAGGACTTGCCAGGGTGACCAAAAACGCGGGTCTCTGAGGGGTCATAAACACTCGCAGCCAACTCGACCAATTCACCAATTTGCAAAGTTGTGGTCCACATCACACCCAACCCACCAGCGATCGTATCGGCCCCTTCGCCATTATCAAACAATTTATGTTGTACGACGGCACCACCCAGACCAAACAGGCGTAAGTTGACCCCGCCAATATCCAAGAGATGGGTAGAGGCTTCATCCAAGATGTAAAGGTTATCAATCGAGTATTCTCCTGATCTGAACCTTTCAAGAATGGCCACATCTTCACAGGCACCCCAGACGGTGTAGACCGGAATCTCTAGTCTTTTGTCTCCGGATAAAAAGTCTGAGAATTCTGAAAAGAGTGTTTGCGGGGATTGTTCAAGGGCTCGAAAGATAGCTTCATGAGAATACGTTAATAGACGAGAACGTGTGGAAGATGGAATCAAGGTGCTATATTGAATCCAGTGCTTTAAAGGTCTATTTGACATTTTAGTTATTTTCATACTTTTGAATTTTCAACACACCTTTCACCAATACGGTTTAAACTAGATCGATCTATTTTTTTTTTTCTTAGGGTTTTATTTTTATTTTTTATGTTTTTTACCATAGAAACCAAAGTCGCCTGAATGTATAATATAATCTGCTTGATGTTCTCTTGCAAGTCTGTTAAGCTCAGAAAGGTTGCCTAGGAAATAAATATATTAAGAAATCTACCTATTCCCCCCTCCCCCCCCCCCCCTTTTTTTTTGGTTGGTTTGAATATTACCTCGTACATCAGCAATACATAAAATACGTTTACCCTCAACACTATGCACAGTAGGATTCATTTTGCCGAAAATGTTAGATGAAGAAAAGAAATCTTTAAAAAGGAGAAGAAAATAATAATAATAAAAAAAAAAACTAAAAAAAAATCCAAAAAAAGGGTTACACTCCAAGTCGTCACACACATCAAGTTTTTTTTTTTTTAATGAATGACATGAGTAATACCATAGTATACATTAATGAGCATACCGGCCAAGATTCCTAAACAAAAAAAATAAAAAAAATAAAAAAAAAAGAAAGAAACGATTTCAAAAACCAATTATTATTTTTTACCCATTTGGTGTCTTCTGGTAAATACAGTTTCTTTAAACCAAAAGAGATTGAGAATACCTAAAAAGCAACCTAATAATAATCCACAAATCATTTCTCTCATGGTACCTAATGATTGTATCAGAACCTGTTGATATTGGTTTATCTTACTTTCTTCAGGTATTCTATTTCCGGTGATTTCTAGCCATTCTTCTTCTTGTTCTACATGCCTTTGGGTAGGTGGTTCTATATATTATAAATATTTATATGCATAAAAAAAAAAAAAAAAAAAAAATTACCTCCGTCAATGTAATCCAAAGTAGAATGTAATTGGTGAAATCGTGTACGAATACTACGTATCTCTTCTTCATTATATCCAGAATCCTTCAATTTATCAAATCCTCGACTACTATTCTTGGTTATTCTTTTTTCAATGTGAGTGGGTGTGATTTCATAATGATAGGATAATTGGCAGTGAATATAAACTATGGGTGATTCGATTTTATAATCTTGTAAAGTCCATGTATCGTTTGCTAGTAATTGTCCTCGATAGATCAACCTTATATTTTTGTGTTCATTTGATTGTTGTAATATCTTGCAAAAAAATATTTTAACTTTCATTTTCTTTATCCTTTACTTTACTTTATGTTTTATAGATTGTATGGTTTGATGTGATGTTGTATTGAATATTAAATCCTTTCTTTGCATAAATCGAATAATAACTTGCATGTTTTAATAATAATAATAATAAAAAAAAAAAAATAGTGGAAAAGAAAGAAAAAAAAAATCGAAATTTTTTGTTTAATTCTTATTTGTTGAAAAGGTACACAAATGATGTAACCCATTGTCTCTAAGAAATTCAATTTTTTTTTTTTTTATTACAAAAAAATATATAGTGTATGTTTGTTGCTATGGTTATGGTGTATGTGTAAGAGAGCCATGAGATAGAATGTAAGGATAAATAACCTATGATAATTGAGGCTTGGATGGAAAGGTAGAAGGGTTGGCTCTACGGAAAGAAGACATACCAGGCTGTTCGATTTCTTTTTCCTTTACTGGTTCCTTTTCCTTTGTTTCATCCTATGTTAATGTCAGTGAAAAAAAAAAAAAAGGAGACTAAGAAAGTTGCTTACAGATCTATAAGTTGTCCAGTCAAAAACATAATCATAAACATAGCCTTCCCTAACAAACAAGTCTCTAAACAGCTTACGAAGATAAGCATAATCAGGTTTGTCATCAAATCTCAAAGAACGTGTATAATTTAAATAGATGGCAAATTCACTTGGGTAGCTACGACATAACAATTCGGTAGGTGTCGTCATCTTCTTTTCCATAATACGATCGTATTTTTGCTTTTTGGTAGTTGCTTTTAATCCTTGCCATGGTAAAGATCCTTTACAGAAATACATCAAAACATATCCCAAGGATTCTAAATCATCACGTCTAGATTGTTCTGTTTTAAAATTGTCAATTAAGTTTGCTTAGTGTATGTGTTTGTGTGTGTGTGTGTGGCAAAGACGAACACCTTACTTACCAACACCCAGATGAGTATTAATACTTGCATAACGTGCAGTTCCAGTCAAATTCTTATTTTCTCTATAAGGAATATGCAAATGTGTCCTCGGGTCACGGTATTTCTTGGCCAATCCAAAATCAATAATGTTCACTTGATTGCCTCTTTTTCCAACACCCATCAAGAAGTTATCTGGTTTGATATCACGATGAATAAAATTCTTTGAATGAACATATTCTATCCTGGACAACTATAGGAGATAGAAATGGAGTAGAGTAGAGTGTGTGTATGGTTGGTATTTGAGATTAAAAAAGGGAGGGGATGAAGTGAAGGAAGTTTTTTTTTTTACCATTTGATCAGCTAACAAGAGAACCGTTTTTAAAGAGAATTTTCGGTTGCAAAAGTTAAAGAGATCTTCTAGTGAAGCTATATCTATATTAGACACTATGATTTTATTATACATTTCTTACGTCCTAAAAGGTCAATCACCATGGCAAAGTAATCACATTCTGAACCAAACCATCTAACTAAAGGCACACCAACACCTCCAGATAAAGCTTTATATACTTTGGCTTCATATTCAAGTTGAGGGTGTTTAGCTTTTGCAGACTCTAATTTAATAGCTACATCTTCATTTGTAATTATATTTGTTCCTAAATAAAATCGTTTAATCTACTGTAAGACATGCTTTTTTTTTCCCCATATATACCAAGATAAATATCTCCAAATGAACCTGCCCCAATCTTTTTTCCAATTCTATACTTGTTTCCAACTCTTAAATCCATCGCTAATCGCATAAAATAATCCTGAACCTAAACAGGATTCTTTTTTCCCCCAAAAAAAAAAAAAAAAAAATGGAAAAGAAAAGGAAAAAAAAAAAAAATGAAAAGAAACGATGTAATTGTTCAATATGGAAAATCATTTGATTGGACATATTTATGCACGGAGACTCAAGAGGTAACAAAAAAAATATATATATATATAAGTTTCTTTGATCATTTGAACTATCAAGTATGTCTATTGAGCAGTTTGGTCTTCAATACAGCTCATATATCAACATGATGTAATGTCATACACATATAACTTTGGGGGGGGGGAAAGGTCATTAGACACTCAGAGACACGTTCACGAGATATGTAGGGCCTCTCCTTTTATAAAATTAAGGCTCCCTTTTTTGAAAATAAGAAAAAAAAAACTTATGCGGGAGTAACTCGCATTAATAATCGTGGTTAAAATTAAAGATATGCATTTGAAAATTAGCTTTTTTAAAGAAAGTAAGGAAACTTTTTCTTAGTGGCTAACAAATAGTAAAAGATCATTTTTTCTGTTAATGTACTTTATAAACATGTTATCTCCTTACTCCATTGCTTAACTGACAAAAAACCATGATCAGCAATAAGTTCTCTTAAAGGGGAGGAAAGGATTTTTTTTTTTAAAAAAAAAGCTTAATCCCTCTGTTATAAATTAACTTCAAATTCTTTTCTTTTTTATTTTTCTTTTTCTACTTTAACATCATGCAACCATCTCGTCTTGTCTTTCTAGTCACACTTGTACTCACATTTTCACTTTTTCAAACTGTCAGCAGTCAGCCAATTGAGAAGAGAAAGCAATCCAAACAACCTACATGTGGGCCTGGTATGGAACTCGTTTTTGTACCCACTCAACAAAGCCCACCATCATCTGCGGGACCTACAATGATGCCTTATTGTAAACCTTGTAATCCATGCGGTCCTTCACCTGCTGCTGCTGCTGCTGCTGGACCACCCAAACCAGCTTTTCCATTCAATTTGGTTCCACCTCCTGGTACTATTGCTCCAAAACTTCCAGCTGTTCAGCTCTTGTTATTCCTCCTGTTGCTGCGCCTGGTCTTCCAGGATTACCTACTTTACCAGACTTGTCTCCATTAGGTGGTGCAAAAGAAGAAGCTTAATTTTTTTTTAAAAAAAAAAATTGTAATAAATTGTTTGTTAGATAAAGTTCTCTAAAAACCACTATTTTTTTTTTTCTCTAAAAATAAAAATACTGTCTTTCTCTTTAAATCTCCCTGCATTATCCCTTTCCCTCCTTTCCTTTTCATAAGAGAAAAAGAATAAATGGAAAGGAGAAAAGTAAAACCTAGATTTAATAATTAAAGTCTCCTTTGATGGCCAAATTTCCTTTTTTTTTTAGCCACCGTTTGTATATATATATATATATACTATATGCAGTATTTCTTTTTCTTTTTTTTTTCTTTATTATCATGTATTCAAAAGTTGTTTTATGTTCATTTTTAGCCATTGTCCTTCAGATCTCAGCTTTACCTGTCGAAAAGCGTACGATCTGTAGTCAAATTCAAATCAATGATGGATCATGTGCTTTAGCTAATCCATCACCAAATACCATGGTTTCTGGTTATTATCGTCAAGGTTATCCAGCCTATTATTCTCCTCCATCTCAAGCAGCACCAGCACCAGCACCAGCACCAGCACCAGCACCAGCACCAGCACCTCAAACCAACAAGGGCTCAGTTATTCAATTACCGGATATTCCAAAGATTGCTTTACCTAGACTTGGTGGATTACCTGGTCTTCCTGTTGGTGTTCCCGGAACTTCATCACCAGCACCAGCACCAGCACCTGCCACAGTTCAAGCTCCTCCTACTTATCTTTACCCTGCTAATACTTCTGGATCAAGCAAAGGTAGTGATGATGATGAAGCTGGTGATGATGAAGAAGGTGGTGATGATGATGATGATGGAGATGAGGATTAATTTTTTTTTTCATAATAATAAACATCTTTTTTTAATCATTTGTGTAACACTTTTTCTTGGAGATCGACGTAGGGAGAGAACAATGACATGTAAAAAAAAAAAAAAGGAGAGACCCTGAAAATTTCCCTTGATTTAGATTCGCCACACGCACGCGCTATCCTCCTCTCTCTCTCTCTCCCACCCCCCTCCCCTTTTTTCTGATACCTTTTGGTTTATAATACAAAATTACTTGAAAATTCATTATACATTTTTGTAAAGTCATGTGCCTTTAAAAAGAGCTGGGTCTTTTTTTTTTTTTTTTTTTGAATGGCATTAATACACTACGGGAAATGAAAAACTGTGACAAATTTACTAGTCAGAAAAATGATTCGATTACGAAGTCAGAGTTTTTATTCATGCAGTTAGGCCTTGTAACCAATAAGTAATGGATATATGTGTATGTCTGAATTAGTTAATGGGTCGTAAGCAAAAAGGATATTTTGAAGGACTGTACCCAAAAAAAAATAGCTATGGGTGTCTTAATAGTTACACCCGAGTGTTTGTAAAGTAATCTCTATACTTGGCTTGATAGAAGAACAGTCAGCGTTTCTTTTTTTTTTTTTTTTGTTCTTAAGCACCCGAATTCAAAAAGGATTTTCATTTATTTTTCTTTTTTAAACTAAATGAAACAAAGAAATTCATTATTGACCAAACAAAAGGCACAATGTTAGTGTTCAACTGAACAAAGAAACAATGGATCTGAAGCTATTCAGTTCCCGAAAGTATATTCTATAAAGTTTATGTAGTACTTCTATTGCTCTCTCTTTCTCATATGCTATCAGAAAGTAACTTAACTCTTCCGTCTGCCCCCCTGCCCCTCCACACACACACACACACACAAAACCAATAGAAGATTCCATTTATTTATTTATTTTTGTTTAGTTGATTCCATTTCAAATCATGAAGCTCAACGAGAAACAAAACGAGAAAGAAAGCGTAAACAATCCGACTCAGACCGATCAAATATTTTCAAGAAAAAGACATCTTCTTCAACCGAAACCCAAAGTGATAAATTATTTCCAACTGATCAACAAAAAAAAAATAGTGCCGAACAAGCTACCAGAGAGAATTCAACGTTTGTTCATTGCCAAGAGAGAGCGCGATCATGGCTATTTTAAAGAAATAACACAAGATGATATAACTTTAGAGAATACAACTCCAGAGAGTATCTTTTCACGACACAAGAGGCTAGCCCAAAGTATGATAAAAGAGGAAAAATCGAATGATAGGGAAAAGAACGAACTCAGGGATAGGATTTTTCAGATAGAAAGAAACTTACAATATGCTATGGATGATTCCGCCATGAAGATCGCTAAGCTTGAATCTCTTTTGCATAGCCAACCTCAGGAAGCTGATGCCAAACAGGTTTCGTGGATTCAAAAGATTGAAGAACTAAAAAGGCATAATCAAAGAATCGAGGAAAGCTTGCAACAACATGAAGATGGGGATAGAGAAATTCAGACAATCAAGAAACTGAATAAACAAGGACAGGTCAAGGAACAGACCTTGTACCAGCTGAAATTCCACATCAAAGAACTAAAGAAATTTCATGAGCAAGAGGCAGCACAACTCCATGCACGTATTCGGGAATTAGAGGACAAGACAACTATTTCAGGCAATTTGACATATAAGATAGAAGAGCTTATTGCTGTAACCAACAACCTCAAAGAAGACAAGAAGACATTAACATTAGAAATTTCCAAGTTGGAATCTCGCCAAAGAACACTAGAAGATTCTCTATCATTGAGCCAAAAAAATGAAGACTACTCTAAAAAGACCCTGAAGAGAGCACTTGGTGAAATAGCAAGTATTGAAAAGGCACTTGAAAAGCTCAATGAAGTATTAAGAGAAAATCAATAATTAATTTGGTTCTATTTGACCTTTGCTTTTTCGATACAACCGCATCAAACAATAAAGCCAAGTTAATGTATTTGTATGGATTTTTTTTCTAATAATCCAAGAAAAATAAGGCAAGCGTTCCTTTTTCTTTTTCTTTTCTCTGACCCAAGAAAAGAAATCAAAACACAGGCGAATTTCTATGAAACAAGTATATTTACATGTATAAGTCTATCATTTTGAGAGACTACGGATTTGAATAAACCCCTACTCTCTTTTTAGCTTGACCTTGTAGTTATATTTTGATCCAATTCGAATTGTAGACTACAACTGTTCATGAGTCCATCCATGGATTGAACTAGGCGTTGTGTGTTTTTGATCACGGCTCCATATTTTCTTATCCAGCCTGGCCTTTTTCAAAATTCTTTTGAGCAAACCTGTAGGTTAATTTGGTGAGAGCCAATGGTGATCTACAATAATTTTCTGGACAAGTCATCACTAAAAAAAAAATGTTGATTTATCAGCCTCAAATATTGATAAAATCAACATTTTTGAACACTTTTAAAGTCAATGAGACTAAAGTAGTGTTCAATTATGCAACGTTTACGATAAAAGCTTGTTTTTTTCTTGAGAAGTTGAACATGATTTTTTTTCCTACACCTGTTCAGCATCTAATACTTTATCATTTGTAGCGAGTCTATATGGTGTCTTTTTTCTTTCTTTCTATATATTCATGATCACCCAAAGAACCATTGGTAGTTTCTGTTTCCCACAAATTTGGTCATCAAAGCCTCTATTTTGAATTTTTTTTTGTAAAATACAATGAATGTGACCTCCAGTATCCACTTTATGACACAATTCTTCATCTTCTTCGGGTTTCTTGTTGACCATTGGGATCTTTTCACCAAACGGAACAAGGAAGGTGGCTTGAACCATAAGATTTGGTATAGAGCGTGTTTCTAAAGAAAAAAAGACCATTTACGACCAGAATACCAATTGAGCAACATCATATTATTTTTCCATTCACCAACACATACACGGAAACCAGATAGGAGTTAACTTGCCGATATAAAATGTATAGATTGTCAAAACGATGATTGCTTTTTTTTTGGCAGTAGTTCCCACCCCAGACCACCCTTACACTGCCATAAGAAACGACTGAGACACCTACGATTGTAATCATCATTTGAAATCAAGTCATCGTAGGCTCCCCCCTCTTTGGATGCTTGACACTTGTTTTGTTTTCTTTAGAATCAAGGAATAATATGGCGCACTTTGTAATTAATTTATCATACGATTTTTACCCCCCACCACCAACCGACCAAAAGATCCACAGTGTTTAACAGATATCCATTTAACCATTTCTTGCACCAAGAGCTTTTTTTGTCTTTAAATATTATTATTGAAAGAGAGACAATAAACGAGAGAAGTTTCTTTCATAGAGATTAGTACAAAGTTTTTTTTTTTTTTTTTTTTTTGAAAAAAAAATCTTACTATAGCGGATAAAGGAGAGTGAAGGGTTTTTATAAAGTGTTTTTTTTTCTTTGGTCATTCACCCAATGTTTCTAAAGTATCTAGAGTATCTAGAAGTACGGAGAATCCCCAGATCCAGAAAAAGAATAAACGAACATAGATACTGAGTAGGACAATCATAACGCATAATATATGCTTTATGCATGTATGTGGTGGTCTTGCTATCACCACTGAAACTGCGGGGTAGGGAAAGGCCTTGGGTAGCTTTTTAGCTGTAATATATACCTCAAGGTCATCATAATCTTTCTCGTTGAAGCAATAATCTTGATTCATTTTTTGACACTTTGCCGGGCGATCTTGCCCTTCATCTTCTTCATCGTCTTTATTCTCCCTCTTTCTCTTCTTGCTTGGACCCAAGCAAAATCTCTTTGCTGGAGGGGACAACAGATCAACATCATCAAAGGTTCTTGACCTCTTTGCTGGCTGAGGGGATCCTCTTCTTGCATTGTAATCCCATGGTGGGAGCTCTTCCCTTTGCGCGTTGGCAAAGTTCATGACGCTAAAAGATGGTATTTTTTTTTTTTTTTTTTTTTTGAAATCTACCTTTTCAGACCCAAGCTTCTTCTTAAATCTTCATCTTGTTTTTTCATTTGCTTCCATTGATTAGTCATCTTCATCGATGTTTCAAACGTCACACACAAGTTAGCTTCCATGGTAATAGTTTTGTTTTGGAAAGAAAAAGGAAAAATCAAAAGGACTAAAA
>JASFAW010000142.1:0-39018 GCA_030737815.1 Allium fistulosum | reverse complement strand
AGCTGAGCAAGTTTTAATCATGAGCCGTCACAACCTGCGCGCGGCCGCTCGCCAATAACGGCAGCGTGCTGGAGCAGTCCACGCCGAAGCAGTGGCCGGAGTGGGAGGTGCCGGGCGGTCAGCTCACCACCAAGGGCGGCGTGCTGGAAGTCTATATGGGCCATTACATGCGCGAGTGGCTGGCGCAGCAGGGGATGGTGAAGACGGGAGAATGTCCTGCGGCGGATAGCGTTTATGCTTACGCCAACAGCCTGCAGCGTACCGTTGCCACCGCGCAGTTCTTCATCACCGGCGCGTTCCCGGGCTGCGACGTTCCCGTGCACCATCAGGAAAAAATGGGCACCATGGATCGACCTTTAATCCGGTGATTACCGATAACTCGCCGGAATTTCGCGAAAAAGCGCTCAAGGCGATGGAGACCGAGCGGCAGAAAATGCAGCTGGGCGAAAGCTATAAGCTGCTGGAGAAGCTGACGAACTACGCGGATTCCCCGTCCTGCAAAGAGAAAAAAGGTCTGCTCGTTGGCTGACGCGAAAGATACCTTCAGCGCCGACTATGAAAAAGAGCCTGGCGTATCCGGGCCGCTGAAGGTGGGTAACTCGCTGGTGGACGCGTTTCACGCTGCAAGTATTACGAAGGCTTCCCGGCCGACCAGGTGGCCTGGGGCGAAATCAAAACCGACCAGCAGTGGCGCGTGCTGTCGAAGCTGAAGAACGGCTATCAGGACTCGCTGTTTACCTCCACCGAAGTGGCGCAAAACGTGGCGAAGCCCGCTGGTGAAGTACATTGATAAACGCTGGTTACCGAGCAGGCAAAAGCGCCGAAAATCACCCTGCTGGTGGGGCATGACTCGAACATTGCTTCCCTGCTGACGGCCCTGGATTTCAAACCGTATCAGCTGCACGACCAGCAGGAGCGCACCCCCGATTGGCGGCAAGATTGTCTTCCAGCGCTGGCATGACAAAAACGCCAACCAGGAGCTGATGAAAATTGAGTATGTCTACCAGAGCTCAGAGCAGCTGCGTAACGCCAGCGTCCTGTCGCTGCAGTCGCCCGCGCAGCGCGTGACGCTGGAGCTGAAAGGCTGCCCGGTGGATGCGAACGGCTTCTGTCCTGTCGAAAATTCAATGCGGTGATGAATAACGCGGCGAAGTAAAAGAGAACCCCCCGCTGCGGCGGGGGGAAACGCTTAGACGTTTTTACGTTCGATGGTTTGCTCGCCCCAGAAGAGCGAGTCTTTATCCGTTTTTTCGAAGGCGCGCACCAGCACCTCATCGTTACCTTCCTCCCAAATCTGCTCGGCCAGCTTTCATCGTACTTCGCGACTTCAAAGATAGCTTCGGCAATCTCCGGAGAGGTGTTGCGTAAACTTGCCCATTCGCCCACGTGGTGAGCTTTGGATTCTTGAGTTGGCATGCTTGTCCTCCTGTTGGGTGTTAGCCGTTCAGTTTTTTGCCAGACCCGCGACGTATTCACCCTGATAGCGGGCGATAGACAGTTCTTCATTGCTTGGCTGACGTGAGCCATCCCCACCGGCAATGGTGGTTGCGCCGTAAGGCGTACCGCCACGCACCTGGGAAATGTCAAACAGCTCCTGGCGCCGTAGCCAATCGGCACAATCACCATCCCGTGATGAGCAAGGGTAGTCAGGTTGAGGTAATCGTCTGCTCCCTGACCGCCGCCGGTGCCGGTAGAGCTGAATACGCTGGCGAGTTTGCCGTAAAGCGCCCCGGATGCCCAAAGTCCGCCGGTTTGATCGAGGAAGGTGCGCATCTGGCCCGACATATTGCCGAAGCGGGTCGGGGTGCCGAAGATGATGGCATCATAGTCCGCCAGCTCCTGCGGGGTGGCGACCGGGGCGTTTTGCGTTTTCCCCCCCCGGCTTTCAGGAAGGCCTTCCGCTTGCATGGTTTCCGGTACGCGTTTCACCACAACCTCAACGCCATCAACCCTGTTCGCACCTTCTGCTACCGCGTGAGCCATGGTTTCAATGTGTCCATACATGGAATAATAGAGCACCAGAACTTTTGCCATTTTGCATCACTCCTCGTGGTTTTTCTGACAGCGGATCGCTGCGTTCTTTAAAGATATGCCATCACAGCCAGACTGCAAAAATGAACGGCATTTCTTTGATTTATAACAATATGGTTACAAAAAGGCTTTGTAGCAAAATGAAACAACTTTTTGGCAGCATATTTTTGAAATGTTAAGAAAGGTTTATGAATCGCCGCCGCGTCATCTCACCCGAAAGGCTGAGTTCATGTTGCAGAATATTACCTGCGGCTTGCCGGATAGCGGCATTCACTAAGCTTAGTTTCACGCGGCATAGATAAAGGCACTGTCCTTGTGTTGCGAGGTGAAAGAATCCTCTTTTACTGAATGCAATATGATGTCTAATGTTTCACATTCTGGAGGTTAGAGATGGCAAACCATCGTGGTGGTTCAGGTAATTTCGCAGAAGACCGTGAAAGAGCATCAGAAGCAGGCCGTAAAGGTGGCCAGCATAGCGGGGGCAATTTCAAGAATGACCCGCAACGCGCATCTGAAGGCTGGCAAGAAAGGGGGGAAAAACAGCCACGGCAGCAGTAAGTAACACGCCGGGTTGAACCCCTGCCCGCCGGGATCTCCCGGCGGTTTTTTTATTTCTGCAACATTGAACTGTAACCAAAGGCAACGCACACTAGAGAATTGATCTTAACCGCGAGTGCCGCATGTCTGTCTCACGCTTCAAATTCTCCGTTAAACCGCAGGAAGCCATCCTCATTCTCATCACCATGTTCTGGGGGCGGGACGTTTCTGGCCGTTCAGTACGCGGTGACCCTCAGCGATCCGTTCTTTTTTGTTGGCCTGCGCTTGCGACGGCGGCGCTTGCCGTGGGGCTAATTTCGCTTAAAACGCTGCGGGGGCTGACGCTGAAAGAACTAAGGCCGGCGTGGCGATTGGGGTGGCGATAGCGATGGGCTACAGCCTGCAAACGTGGGGATTGCAGACCATCTCCAGCAGTAAATCCGCGTTTATCACCGCCATGTATGTGCCGCTGGGTGCCGCTACTGCAGTGGCTGTGCCTGGGGCGGCTGCCGGGGCTGATGTCCTGTATTGGCATCGTGCTGGCGTTTATCGGCCTGATCTTACTGGCCGGGCCGGAAACACAACCTGCTTGCGCTGGGGCCGGGCGAAATCATCACCCTGATAGGGGCGATTGCCATTGCGGCGAAATTATTCTGATTAGCGCCTGGGCGGGCAAGGTCGACGTCAAGCGGGTAACGGTGGTGCAGCTCGCCACAGCGTCGCTGGTGGCGTTTGCGACGATGGTGCCAGGCAGAGGAGTCCGTGCCGCCGATGTCCACCGGCCTGGTGGTGGTCGCACTGAGGGGCTGGGTATTTTCAGCGCCATTATTCAGGTCACCATGACTGGGCGCAGCGCAGCGTATCGCCAACCCCGCGCGACGGTGATTTATACCGGTGAACCGGTCTGGGCGGGGATTTTCGGACGCATTGCAGGTGAGCGTTTGCCGCTTCTGGCGCTGGTGGGAGCGGCATTTATTGTCGCCGGGGTGCTGGTGAGCGAGTTAAAGCTCAGAAAGCGTCGGACTGAGGTCAGGGATTTGACGGCAAAAGAAGGTTTAGATTGAAAAAATGGACAGGCTTATTTACGATGTGTACGGATAAATACCGTACACGGTGATGTAAACCATGCCAGCACTTAAAAAACAGCGTATCGATCTTCGCTTAACGACGAAGACAAAACAATGATTGAAGAAGCGGCGGCGATGACGAACCAAAACGATCACCCAGTTTATGGTGAACAGTGCGTCAGAGCGTGCTGCAGAGGTCATCGAGCAGCACCGTCGTCTCGTATTAAACGAAGCATCATGGACTGCGGTGATGGATGCCATCGACAATCCGCCTGAGCCAAATGAACGCCTGAAACGAGCAGCAAAACGGCTTCGAAACATGGAGTGAAGCGCCGTGGAGAATCTCACGATCGAAATGTTATCAGAGGGAACCGATTATGACTTCGAGTATTTTGATTGTGGCGAACCCTCGCTAAATGCCTTCCTTGCTGAACATCTGGTGCGTCAGCACAATGGGCGTATTTTACGAGCCTACCTGCTTAAAGAGCGCGATCGTCCGCGTGTCCTGGGTTATTACACGTTATCGGGAAGCTGTTTGAAAGAGCGATGCTTCCTTCTAAGACTCAGCAGCGCCGGATCCCTTATATCAACGTACCCAGCGTGACGCTGGGACGTCTGGCTGTAGATAAAACCCTACAGGGAAACGAGTGGGGAACAACGCTCGTTGCGCATGCTATGCGCGTTGTCTACCTGGCTTCACAGGCTGTGGGGGTACACGGAATATTTGTTGATGCCCTTGACGAGCGGGCAAAACGATTTTATCTGAAGCAGGGCTTTATCCCGCTGACAGCTGAAAACAGCCATTCTTTGTTCTTCCCTACAAAATCTATCGAAACGCTGTTTGAGCAAGAGTGATTGCTTTACTACCTGTTGTTCTGAAGGAATGTACACGTCGGGTGATGCCTGGCCGTCACCCGACATGGTGATTTCACGAATCCTGATGCACCACGGCGCCCTGCGGCGCGGCGGCCATCCGGCGGCTCAGCAGGCGTTAAGCAGGATCGCACCGAAGGTCGCCGTGCCAATCCCGCCAATCGTAAAGCCGCCCAGCGTCAGGGCAAAATCACCCGCGCCCAGCACCAGCGTGACCGCCACCATAATCAGGTTGCCGTTCTGGCTGAGATCGACGCGATGCTGCACCCAGATGCGCGCGCCGGCCACGGCGATCAGCCCAAACACCACAATCGATGCACCGCCGATAACCGGTGACGGAATGGTGTGGATCAGCGCGCCGAACTTCGGTGAGAAGCCGAGCAGCATCGCCATCACCGCCGCCGCCACGAAGACCAGCGTCGAGTAGACCTTGGTCACCGCCATCACGCCGATGTTTTCAGCATAGGTGGTGACGCCGCTGCCGCCTACGGAACCGGAGAGCATGGTCGCCAGACCGTCACCGACGAACGCGCGGCCCATGTACGGATCCATGCTGCGCCCGGTCATTCCCGCAACCGCCTTCAGGTGGCCTAAGTTCTCCGCACCAGGATCACCGCCACCGGTGCGATAAGCATCATCGCCTGGGTGTTAAAGGTGGGCGAGGTCATTTTCGGCAGGCCGAACCAGGCGGCCTGATGGAGCAGCGTAAAGTCAACCGGCTTGCCCAGACCGAAAACGTTGGGCCAGCAGGGCGTAGACCAGACAAGCCACGATGAGTCCGACCAGAATCAGCAGGCGCTGGAATCATGCGCGCCGTGAACACCGCCACCAGGCCGATGCACAGCACCGTGATCACCGCCATCCAGCTTTCAAACGGCGAGGCGGAGACGCTCCTGACCGCAATCGGCGCGAGGTTGAGGCCTATCGCCATCACCACGGCGCCCGTCACTACCGGAGGCATCATTCGCTCGAGATCCAGCGCGTGCCGATTTTCATTACCACCAGACCAATCAGGGTGTACACCAGGCCGCAGTGCGATGATGCCGCCGAGGGCCACGCTCAGGTTGGGGTTGATCCCCTGGCCGTTAAACCCGGTGGTGGCGATGACGACGCCGACAAAGGCGGCGCTGGAGCCGAGATAGCTGGGCACGCGCCCGCCGGTGACGAAAAAGAACAGCAGCGTGCCGATACCCGACATCAGAATAGAGAGGTTGGGATCGAGTCCCATCAGCATCGGCATCAATACCGTGGCGCCAAACATGGCGACCGCGTGCTGAACGCCCATCACCATCGTCTGCCCGAGCGGGAGACGTTCATCCGGCGCGACCACGCCTGCTTCTGTGGAGGTCGATTTCAACTGCCAGTGGGGAAATCCGAACATGGTCTGTCTCCTTAAGGCGGGTTAACAGGCGGGGCGCATAAGCGCGTGGTAGCCGCGGTCAAACCACACCAGCCCTTGCGGTGCGGGGTGGCGAATAATCGAAATAATGTCGCAAAACAGAATGTCGTGGGTGCCGACGCTTACCACCTGGCTGATGCGGCAGTCAAACGAGGCCAGCGCATCTTCCAGGCGCGGACAGCCCGTGTCGCCCGTCTGCAGCGGGCGGCGGCAAAGCGTTCCGCCATCGGCGTTTTCCCGCCAACAGGTTAGATAAAGGCTCCTGTCCGGCGCTCAGGGTATTCACGCAAAGGGTGCGGTTTTCGCTAAAGGTTGACCAGACGGACGCGCCGCGGTTCAGGCACACCAGCAGGGTGGGCGGTGAATCCGTGACGCTGCACACCGCGCTGGCGGTGAAGCCTGCCATCCCCGCCGGGCCGTCGGTGGTGATGATGTTGACCGCCGCGCCAACGCAGGCCATGGCGTCGCGAAAGGTTTGTTTATCCGGTGATGTCATCATCGCTCCTTACGCCAGCCCGCAGGCGTCGTCGAAGTCCAGGCGCGGCAGGCGCCCGTAAAGTTTGCGGGTATCGCCATAGCCTATGTTGATTCAGCAGATTGCTTTTAAGCGTCGTGCCGGTGAAAAAGGCTTCGTCGACCTTTTGGCGGTCAAATCCCGACATCGGGCCTGTGTCCAGCCCCAGGGCGCGACAGGCGAAAATCAGGTAGGCGGCCTGCATTGAGCTGTTGCGAAAGGCGGTCTCTTCCGCATGCGCGGGGCTGGTGGTGAACCAGCTCTTTGCATCGCCGTGCGGGAACAGCTCGGGCAGGCGCTCGTAGAATTCACCGTCACCAGGCAATAATCGCCGTGACCGGGGCGGTGAGCGTTTTCTCGAGGTTGCCGCTGGAGAGCGCCGGGCGCAGCTTCTCTTTTCCCTCCGCGCTTCGCACAAACACAATCCGCGCCGGGGAGCAGTTGGCGGACGTGGGCCCCCATTTCATGAGGTTGTAGATTTCGCGCAGCGTTTCGTCGCTGACGGGCATATCCTGCCAGCCGTTATGGTGCGCGCGCCGGTGAACAGCGTTTCCAGCGCGGCGGGGGTAATGGCTTCGCTCATTAAAGCTCCTTATAAAGCGGGTTCCGGGCTGTGCAGCAGGCTGGCAAGCCGTTCAGCAGCAGGGTGTTAAAGGTATCCGGCTCGGTGACGTTGCAGGCGTTGCCCGCCCTGGCGCATCACCGCGCTGTGGCTGTGCGGGATTCGCCGCCTGCAGCTCGGATGAGCAGACTGAGGGCACCAGCATGTCGTCGGCAGAACAGACGATCTGTACCGGGCAGCGAATGCGCGCCGCATGGCGGCTGAAGTCGGCCTTTTTCAGGGCGCTGAGCCTGTGCAGCAGGTTGGTTTTACCCTGGAAATGGGCCAGCGCCAGCGCTTCTTCGGCCTCCAGACGGGGCGCGCGGGCGGCCATCCAGTCCGCCGGGTAGAGAAACAGCGGCTGCGCCTCGACCCACGCCTGTGCGCCGCCGTAATGCAGCAGGCGCTCGCGGATCTGAAAGCAGCGGCGGGTGTGGGCGTTGAGGGTCAACCAGCCGTTGACGCACACCAGCGCGGTGAGGGCGTCGGGCCTGTCGAGGGCCAGCTGCAGGCCGACCAGCGCCCCCAGCGCGTGACCCACGACGCTGTAGCGGACAATCCCGGCTTCAGCCAGCGCCTGGGCCAGCTCGTCCGCCATCTGCGCAAGGCTGTACCCTTCCGGCAGGGTGGCGGGGTTATTGCCCGTTCCCCGCTGGTCATAGCACACCACCTGATACTCCGGCTCCAGCGCGGCCAGCTGGGGCAGCCAGTAGCTGCCGCTGCCGCCGAGACCGGAAATAAAGACCACCACGGCGCGCCCTCGTACGGGGGCGGCGAGACGGAAAAGTTTCATACCTGCCTCACTTCGCGATGTGCGCAAACGGTGGCGATCTCAACAGCGCCTCTGGCTTCACCAGCCCGCCACTGAATGCAGAACCGCGCCGGTTTATCGCCGGGGAAGAACTCGGCGTAAATCTCGTTAATCGCGGCGTAGTTTTTCCAGTCGGTGATAAAGATGCTGTTGAAGGTCACATCCTCCATCGTGCCACCCGCCGTTTCGATCACGGTTTTGATCGTCTCCAGCACGTGGCGGTTTGCGCCTTTGGGTCGTTGATAAACACCACGTTGTTGTCTTTATCAAACGGCAGCGTGCCGGAGACATACACCACGCCGTCGGCGAGGGTGCCGGGCACAAACGGGGCAATCGGCGTGCTGGTGCCCGGCGGAATAATCACGGATTTTGGCATCAGGCGTCTCCTCAGGCGATACGGGCAAGCGGGGGAGTCAGGGCGTCGCAGAAATCATTGACGTTACTGACCCAGCCAAAAAAGGTTTCGATGTTGAACAGGGCCGCTTTCTGGGCGAATTCCGGCCCGGCCTGGTGGGTCGCGTCTTCCAGCACCACGCAAAATACTCGAGGAAAAAGCCGTCGCGCAGGGTCGACTCCACGCAGACGTTGGTGGCGATGCCGGTGAACACCAGATGGCGAATGCCCCCGGCTGCGCAGCAGGCTGTCGAGCGGGGTGTTGAAAAAGCCGCTGTAGCGCGGTTTGGGCAGGACAATATCGCCCGCCTGCGGTACCAGCTCATCCACCAGCTGATAGTCCCAGCCGCCTTTCGCCAGCAGCTTGCCCTGCAGTTCGGGCCGTTTACGCATGGTTTTCAGGGCGTTCGACTTGTGGAAGTTGGGCGAGCCGGGGCCGCCTGCCTCGACGTACTGGTCATCCCAGCCGTTCTGGAACCAGATGATGAGCATGCCCGCGGCGCGCGCGGCGGCGACGGCGGTTTTAATGTTCTCGATCACCGCCGGGTGGCGGAGACGTCGAACCCCGCCAGATCCAGATAGCCGCCCTGGCTGGCGTAGGCGTTTTGCATGTCCACCACGATCAGCGCGCTCTGCTGCGGCGCGAAGGTGATGGCTTCCGGGCGTGCGTTAAGGGTCGTCATTACGCCACCTCCTTCGTGACGGCAGGGATGTGGGCGCGGCACTGCATCAGCGGCTGGATGCGCTCGCCGAAGGTCTCCACGCCGGTGAGGAAATCGTCGAAGGTCAGCAGAACGCCTTCCGCCCCGGGCACGGCCGCCACTTCGTCCAGCATTCTGGCGACGCTGGCGTACGAGCCGACCAGCGTGCCCATGTTGATATTGACGGCGGAGGTCGGGTCGGCCATCTGGCGAACGTTGGTATCCGCCCCGGAGCGGGTATCCTTCTGGCTCTGTTCGGTGAGCCAGCTCAGGGCCTCCTCGTCGGCGCCGTCCTTATAGCGCTCCCATTTGGCGCGCGCGGCGTCGTCGGTCTCGTCGGCGATCACCATAAACAGCACGTAGGAGCCCACGTCGCGCCCGGTTTTGTCGGCGGCCTCTTTCATGCGCGCGGCGGTCGGGGCGAAGGCGGCAGGCGTGTTCACGCCTTTACCCGAAGCAGAAGTTGAAGTCGGCGTATTTCGCGGAAAACTCCATCCCCGCGTCGCTTTGTCCGGCGCAAATCACCTTCATCGGCACCGACGGCTGCGGGCTGACGCGGCAGTCGTTCATGGTGAAGAAATCGCCCTTGAAATCGCTTTTGCCGGTCCCCCACAGGTCGCGCAGCACCTGCACGTATTCGGTCAGGTAGTCGTAGCGACGCGAGAAGTACTCGTCACCCGGCCAGAGCCCCATCTGCTCGTACTCCGGTTTTTGCCAGCCGGTGACCAGGTTGACGCCAAAACGCCCGCGGAGATGGAGTCGATGGTGGAGGCCATGCGCGCGACGATCGCCGGGGCAGGGTGAGCGTGGCGGCGGTGGCGTAGATTTGGATCCGCGAGGTGACCGCGGCCAGCCCGGCCTCAGGGTAAAGGACTTCCAGGTTTGTGGTCCCAGAATTCGGATTTGCCGCCAAAGCCGCGCAGCTTGATCATCGAAAGCGCAAAGTCGAAATGGTAATGCTCTGCTTTCTGCACGATGGCTTTATTGAGCTCAAAGGTCGGCTTGTATTGCGGTGCAGTGGTCGAGATAAGCCAGCCGTTGTTGCCGATGGGTACAAATACGCCAATTTTCATCACGAACCTCTCTTCATTACGTCGCAGGTGTATCGGTGTTTTTGCAAAGGCGGTGCCAGTTTTTGAAAATGGCTGTGTTATTAATGTGTTAATCAGAAGTTGGTGGATTGATGCGGCTAAATGTGGACTAACTGGTCAAAAACATTGCACAGAAAACAGGCATTCATGCGCGAATCGGAGTGCAGGATGTCGTGGCGAGTCGGGGGTTTTGCTATGCTGAGGGCAACGCAGAATAAGGAGAGCGGGAATGACACAAGGCGCAGTGAAAACACCAGGTAAACGTTCGCAGGCGGTGAGCGCCAAGAAGCAGGCGATCCTCAGCGCGGCGCTGGAGACTTTTTCGCAGTTTGGTATTCACGGCACGCGCCTGGAGCAGGTAGCGGAGCAGTCCGGCGTATCCAAAACCAATCTGCTTTACTATTACCCGTCGAAAGAGGCGCTCTATGTGGCGGTGATGCAGCAGATCCTCGATATCTGGCTGGCGCCGCTGAAAGCGTTTCGCGCGGAGCTGGCCCCGCTGGTGGCGATCAAAGAGTACATTCGCCTGAAGCTGGAGGTGTCGCGCGATTACCCGCAGGCGTCGCGACTGTTTTGTCTTGAGATGCTGCAGGGCGCGCCGCTGCTGCAGGCGGAATTAACCGGAGATTTAAAGCAGCTGGTGGACGATAAGTCGGCCATTATTGCCGGATGGGTCGCCAGCGGAAAACTGGCCCCGGTCGACCCGCATCATCTGATCTTTATGATCTGGGCCTCCACCCAGCATTACGCTGACTTTGCGGCCCAGGTTGAGGCGGTGACCGGTAAAACGCTCCAGGACGAGGCGTTTTTCCACAGCACCCTGGAAAAACGTGCAGCGGATGATTATCGAAGGGATCCGCCTGCGCTAGTTTCTCCTCACCCCAGCCCTCTCCCTCAAGGGAGAGGGGGCCGTCCGCGCAGGGTATTATTTTGTGGGGATCCCTCAGCCCGGCGGGAGAGGGCAGCTTAAGTCGCCCTCTTCACACTGCATCAGCGAGGCCAGTAACGCTTCGCGCTCCACGGTTTTTTCCGCCAGGCACTGGTTAACAATCATTGGCTGGACGCTCCCGCCTTCCGTCCCCGAACCGATAAACGCGCAGTCCGCATCGCGCAGGGTAATCCACGCCTGCTGCGCTTTTTTCAGCAGGTCGCGCTGAGGAGCTGCCGGCGCGTTTGATGGCGGCCTGATACGTCTGGTTGAGTTTTTATCGGCAGCCTGGTACTGCTGCGCGCTACAGGTATTCAGTTCAAGCTGGGTGGTCGCGTTGTCGCACTCGTCGGCCAGCGCGCTGGCGCTCATTAGCAGTGCCCGCACTGGCGATAAGAAATCGTTTCATATACTCCCCAAAAAAATAAGGCTCCGTCTCCGGAGCCTTATTAACACAGCGTTAGCCTATTGTCATCAGGCTGGCGTTACCGCCTGCCGCCGCGGTGTTGACGCTGAGCGAGCGCTCCACGTACAGACGCTCCAGCAGCAGGTTGGTTTCCCCGCGCGCAAAGCCCTGCACGGAAACGATGGCGCCGCTGCGGGCCGCAACCTGCTCGCACAGTTCGCGCAGCTGATCGGAATCACCGTGGTAGATCACCGCATCAAACGGCTGCGTCAGCAGGCTATCGGCTTTCGCGAAGCGAATGCGGGCCGAGACCGCTTTCGGCAGCTGTTTTGGCGAGAATCGCGATGCAGGGCATCTTCCGGCCACAGCACTTCACAGCCGGTTGCCATCGCGGCGGCCAGCTGCACCAGCGCGTCCTGCTCGTTATCGGCCACGCACAGCACGCGCTCGCGCGGCATCAGCGTCCAGGTGTTGCGCTCGCCGGTTGGCCCCGGCAGCAGACGCTGCGTGCCCGCCTGCGCCAGCTCGCCGTACTGCTTCGCGACGGCACGCAGCTCAGGACGTTTTTCTGCCCATGTAATGAGCGCCTCCAGCGGCTGGGTCAGCACGGTTTTCAGCTGCGCATCCACCGGATAGTCCGCATCCTGGCGTGCCAGGGTGACGCCCAGGGCGTTCTCCGGACGGTTCGCCAGCAGGCGGTACAGGTAGAGCGGACCGCCCGCTTTCGGACCGGTGCCGGAGAGGCCTTCGCCGCCAAACGGCTGCACGCCCACGACCGCGCCAACCATGTTGCGGTTAACGTACAGGTTGCCCACTTTGGCGCTGCCGGTGACCTGCGCGATAGTCTCGTCGATACGGGTATGCACGCCGAGCGTCAGGCCATAGCCGGAGGCGTTGATCTGCTCAACCAGCTCGTTCAGGTTGTTACGGTTGTAGCGCACCACGTGCAGCACCGGGCCGAAGACCTCTTTTTTCAAGCTCGTCGAAGCTTGCCAGCTCAATCAGCGTTGGGCGGCACAAAGGTGCCGGTCCGCCATTCGCGCGCATCTTCGCTGTTCTCGCGCACCGCCTGGAACACCGGGCGGCCTTTCGCGCGCATGGTCTGAATGTGGTTTTCGATGTTGGCTTTGGCTTCCGCGTCGATCACCGGCCCGATATCGGTGGTGAGACGGCCCGGTTGCCATGCGGCATTCGGCCATCGCGCGCGCAGCATCTTCAGCGTGTGGTCCGCCACGTCGTCCTGCAGGCACAGCACGCGCAGGGCGGAGCAGCGCTGACCGGCGCTGTCGAACGCGGAGGCCAGCACGTCGACCACCACCTGCTCGGTAAGGGCAGAGGAGTCAACGATCATGGCGTTCATCCCGCCGGTTTCCGCGATGAGCGGAGTAGGGCGGCCCTGCGCATCCAGACGGGGGTGGCAATATTGCGCTGCAGCAGAGACGCCCACTTCGGTCGAACCGGTGAACATCACGCCGCGCACGCGGGTTATCGGAGGTCAGTTTGGCACCGACCGTTTCACCGCGGCCCGGCAGCAGCTGAACCACGCCCGCCGGCACGCCGGCTTCGAGAAGAATGTTGATGCCCTGCGCGGCAATCAGCGGGGTCTGCTCTGCCGGTTTTGCCAGCACGCTGTTGCCTGCGGCCAGCGCGGCGGCAATCTGGCCGGTGAAGAATCGCCAGCGGGAAGTTCCACGGGCTGATACAGACGACTGGACCCAGCGGACGGTGGGTTTCGTTATCGAAATCATCGCGCACCTGACCGGCGTAGTAGTGCAGGAAGTCGACGGCCTCGCGCACTTCGGCAATCGCGTTGCTGAAGGTTTTACCCGCCTCGCGCACCCAGAATGCCGATGAGCGACTGCATCTGATCTTCCATCAGCACCGCCGCGCGCTCCAGAATCGCGGCGCGCTCCTGCGGCGGCGTGGCAAACCAGATAGGGGCGTTGTTCACCCGCGCTGTCCAGCGCCTGATCCACTTCCGCTTCGGTCGCTTCACGCGCGTAGCCGACGATATCCTTCGGCTCGGCCGGGTTGATCACCGGCTGCATTTCGCCGTCAGCAGCGGGCTGCTCCAGCATCGGTTTGGCCTGCCACTTCTGCAGCGCGCTGTTGAGCAGGGCAGAGGAGAGGGACGCCAGACGGTGTTCGTTGGCGAGATCCAGACCCGCCGAGTTGACGCGGCCTTTGCCGTACAGCTCGCGCGGGCAGGGCAATCTTCGGATGCGGCAGGCCAACCTGGCCTTCCTGTGCCGCCATCTTCTCAACGGCCTGCACCGGATCGGCCACCAGCTCGTCCAGCCGGCAGGGTGGTATCGGCGATGCGGTTAACGAATGGAGGTGTTCGCGCCGTTTTCCAGCAGACGACGCACCAGGTACGCCAGCAGGGTTTCGTGCGTTTCCCACCGGAGCATAGATTCGGCACGTGGCGGTTCAGCTTGCCGTCCGCCACTTTAACCGGTGACCTGCTCGTACAGCGGTTCACCCATGCCGTGCAGGCACTGGAACTCGTACTGGCCCGGATAGTAGTTTTGCCCGGCCAGGCTGTAGATCGCCGCCAGGGTGTGGGCGTTGTGGGTAGCGAACTGTGGATAGATCAGGTTCGGCACGCCGAGCAGCTTTTTCGCAGCAGGCGAGGTAAGAGACGTCGGTGTAAACACTTGCGGGTTATAGACCGGATAGCCTTCCAGCCCTTCCATCTGGGCGCGTTTGATTTCGCTGTCCCAGTAGGCGCCTTTTACCAGACGGATCATCAGGCGACGGCGGCTGCGGCTTGCCAGGTCAATCAGGTAATCAATGACGAACGGGCAGCGCTTCTGGTAGGCCTGGATAACGAAGCCAATGCCGTTCCAGCCTGCCAGCTCCGGCTCGAAGCACAGTTTTTCCAGCAGATCGAGGGAGGATCTCCAGACGGTCGGCCTCTTCGGCGTCGATGTTAATGCCGATGTCATACTGGCGCGCCAGCAGGGTCAGGGACTTCAGGCGCGGGTAGAGTTCTTCCATCACCGGTCGTACTGCGCGCGGCTGTAGCGCGGGTGCAGAGCAGAGAGCTTGATAGAGATGCCCGGGCCTTCATAAATACCGCGACCGTTGGACGCTTTACCGATGGCGTGGATCGCCTGCTGGTAAGAAACCATGTAGGCCTGCGCGTCGGCGGCGGTCAGGGCCGCTTCGCCAGCATGTCGTACGAGTAGCGGAAACCTTTATCTTCCAGCTTGCGGGCGTTCGCCAGCGCTTCGGCAATGGTTTCCCCGGTGACAAACTGCTCGCCCCATCAGGCGCATCGCCATATCCACGCCTTTGCGGATCAGCGGCTCGCCGCTCTTGCCGATGATGCGTTCAGGGAGCGGGAGAGGTTGGCTTCGTTATGAGTGGAGACCAGTTTGCCGGTAAAACAGCAGGCCCCAGGTTGCCGCGTTGACGAACAGCGACGGGCTGCGGCCAATGTGGGAATGGCCAGTTGCCGTTGCTGATCTTGTCGCGGATCAGCGCGTCGCGGGTGGCTTTATCCGGAATACGCAGCAGCGCTTCCGCGAGGCACATCAGCGCCACGCCTTCCTGAGAGGAGAGGGAAAACTCCTGCAGCAGGCCCTGAACCATCCCGGCGCGGCCGGTGGCGGTTTTCTGGTTGCGCAGCTTGTCGGCTTAACTGATACGCCAGGCTGTGCGCCTGCGCGGCAATGGCTTCCGGCAGGCGGGCCTGCTCCCAGCAGCATCGGCACGGCGTCGGTTTCGGCACGGCGGTAGGCGCCGGTAATGGCGGCACGGCTGACGGACTGCGGCAGGATCTGCTCGGCGAATTCGATGAACGGCTGATGGTTCTCGTCGCCAGCGGCTGGAGCCTCCTCGCTTCGTTCGCCGCGCCGGCCAGTAGGGCAGGCAGCTCCGGCAGACCCTCATCGCTTCTCAAGTCTTTCGAGATAGTTAAAAATCGCCTGCTTAATTAACCAGTGCGGCGTGCGGTCAATGCGGGTTGCTGCGGTCTTAATCCGTCGCGGGTTGCGTCATCCAGCTTAACCCCCATCGGTGGTCATACCCATGCCAAAGCTCCTGTTGTTCTGAATAGCGTTCTGTTGATAGCGTGAAATATCCACCATGTTGCAACTTTGTGCAACCGTGTTAAATGTGACCTGGTTTGCAACCCGGAAATGAATGGATTGTTAACGAATGGTTAGCTGGTAAAACGCGCTGGCTTTTGTGCGGGAAGCCTGGTTTTATGCGGTAGTTAACACTTTCAAAGGTGCAACCCGTAAAAAACGTGAGCGAGTGCAACCTATAGGAAACTCGTATCAAACCGGGGATGAAATTGATGTAAATGCAGTGTAAATCGTTTGTCAGCGGAAGGCGGCATACGGCAGGATAGCGCGCCAACCGAAACACAAGATACATTCACCTCGTTCCGGTGATCATATAACAAGGCAGCCCGGATGGTTGTCGCTCCTATTAGCACACCGATGCTGGTGACATTTCTCGTTTATATTTTTGGCATGATCCTGATAGGGTTTTTGGCGTGGCGTTCTACAAAGAACTTTGACGACTACATTCTGGGCGGACGCAGTTTAGGCCCAATGGTGACCGCACTCTCTGCGGGCGCCTCCGACATGAGCGGCTGGCTGCTGATGGGGCTGCCCGGCGCGATTTTCATCTCCGGTATCTCTGAAAGCTGGATCGCCATCGGCCTGACCGTCGGCGCGTGGATCAACTGGAAGCTGGTGGCAGGCCGTCTGCGCGTGCATACCGAGGCCAACAACAACGCCCTGACGCTGCCGGATTACTTCACCGGACGTTTTGAAGATAACAGCCGCATCCTGCGCATTATCTCTGCGGTAGTTATCCTGCTGTTCTTCACCATTTACTGTGCCTCCGGCATCGTGGCCGGCGCGCGTCTGTTCGAAAGCACCTTCGGCATGAGCTACGAAACCGCCCTGTGGGCCGGTGCGGCGGCGACCATCCTCTATACCTTCGTGGGCGGGTTCCTGGCGGTAAGCTGGACCGATACCGTGCAGGCGAGCCTGATGATCTTCGCCCTGATCCTGACTCCGGTGATTGTGATTTTCACCGTTGGCGGCTTTGGCGAATCGCTGGAAGTGATCAAGCAGAAGAGCATCGAAAACGTCGACATGCTGAAAGGGCTGAACTTCGTGGCCATCGTCTCCCTGATGGGCTGGGGCCTGGGCTACTTCGGTCAGCCGCATATCCTGGCGCGCTTTATGGCGGCGGATTCTCACCACACCATCGTTCATGCCCGTCGCATCAGCATGATGTGGATGATCCTGTGTCTGGCAGGGGCGTGTGCGGTCGGCTTCTTCGGCATCGCGTACTTCAACAACAACCCGGCGCAGGCGGGCGCGGTGAACCAGAACGCCGAGCGCGTGTTCATCGAGCTGGCACAAATTCTGTTTAACCCGTGGATTGCCGGTATTCTGCTCTCCGCAATCCTGGCGGCGGTGATGTCTACCCTGAGCTGCCAGCTGCTGGTCTGCTCCAGTGCGATCACCGAAGACCTCTACAAAGCCTTCCTGCGTAAAAACGCGAGCCAGAAAGAGCTGGTGTGGGTAGGGCGCTTTATGGTGCTGCTGGTGGCGCTGATTGCCATCGCGCTGGCGGCCAACCCGGAAAACCGCGTGCTGGGCCTCGTGAGCTACGCGTGGGCGGGCTTCGGTGCGGCGTTTGGTCCGGTCGTGCTGTTTTCCGTCATGTGGTCACGTATGACCCGTAACGGCGCGCTGGCGGGGATGATCATCGGTGCGCTGACCGTTATCGTCTGGAAACAGTTCGCGTGGCTGGGCCTGTACGAAATCATTCCGGGCTTCATCTTCGGCAGCATCGGCATCGTGGTGTTCAGCCTGCTGGGTAAAGCCCCGTCTGCCTCCATGCAGAAACGCTTTGCTGAAGCCGACGCGCATTACCACACTGCGCCGCCGTCTAAGCTCCAGGCAGAATAATTTTTCTCGCAGCACAATGCAGGCCGGGTGAGCGCAAGCGCACCCGGCTTTTTTCTTGCCAAAATCCGTAATTTCCTGTGATATCCCTGTGCTTATAACAATGAGGATAGCGAAGCATGACAATCAAAACAGGGGTAATGGCAGCGGCACTATTGATGCTCGCTGGCTGCACGGCGCCATCGCAACATGCGGCGGTGGAGACCTGCAAGGCGGATAACCAGATGCAGCAAACCACGCTCTATTTCGGCTTAAATCGTCCTGCCGGGGCGCAAATCACCAGCAACGAGTGGCAGCAGTTTGTTGACCAGGACGTGACGCCGCTTTTCCGCGATGGCTTAACGGTGTTTGACGCGCGCGGGCAGTGGCTGGGGAACGACGGGAAAGTGGCGCGTGAACCCAGCAAAGCGCTGATGCTGATCCACGGTAAGGATGCGCAGAGCGAGAAGAACATCGAAGCGTTACGCGGGATTTATAAATCCCGCTTCGCGCAGGAGTCGGTGATGCGCGTCGACCAGCCGGTGTGCGTGCAGTTCTAATAAAAACGGCGGGAAATCCCGCCGTTGTTGTTTTGTAGGCCGGGTAAGCGAAGCGCCACCCGGCATTGCATCAGAGCACTAACCCCGCAAAGCTCGCCGACAGCAGGCTCACCAGCGTCGCGCCGTACACCAGACGCAGACCAAACCGCGACACCACGTTCCCCTGCTGCTCGTTCAGGCCCTTAATCGCCCCGGCCACAATGCCGATGGACGCGAAGTTCGCGAAGGACACCAGGAAGACGGATAAAATGCCCAGCCCGCGCGGGGACATCTGATGAGCGATTTTTTGCAGCTCAATCATCGCCACAAATTCATTCGCCACCAGCTTGGTTGCCATAATACTGCCCGCGTTTAAGGCATCGCTCAGCGGAATACCAATAAGCCATGCCAGGGGATAAAATACATAGCCCAGGATCTGCTGGAAGCTCATGCCAAATACGCTGGAGAAGAGGGCGTTAACGGCGCTAATAAGTGCGATAAAGCCGATCAGCATAGCCAGAATAATCATCGCCACCTTAAAACCGGCCAGAATATACTCGCCGAGCATTTCGAAGAAGCTCTGCGATTCATGCAGTTTTTCCAGCTTGATATCCGGCTCCGCTTCCGGGCGCGCCGGGTTGATGACGGAGAGAATAATAAAGGTGCTGAACATGTTCAGAATCAGCGCCGCGACGACAAATTTGGCGTCGAGCATGGTCATATAGGCGCCGACAATCGACAGGGAGACCGTCGACATGGCCGTGGCCGCCATGGTGAAGAGACGACGAGAGGAGAGATCGCCCAGCACGCCTTTGTAGGCAATGAAGTTTTCCGACTGGCCGAGGATCAGCGAGCTCACCGCGTTAAAGGATTCCAGCTTGCCCATACCGTTCAGTTTTGACAGCAGCGTGCCGATGACCCGAATAAAAATCGGCAGGATCCGCCAGTGCTGAAGAATACCAATCAGCGCGGAAATAAAAATAATCGGGCAGAGCACGCCGAGGAAAATGAACGCCAGCCCTTTTTCCCCCATTCCGCCAAAGACGAAATTGGTCCCTTCCGAAGCAAATTTCAGCAGCGACTCAAAGAAGCCGGAAACATATTTAATCAGGAATAACCCGCTTTCGGCGTGCAGGAAAAAGAACGCCAGCGCAATTTCAATAACAATCAGCTGTAAAACATAACGAATGCGAATTTTTCGGCGGTCGAAACTTACCAGCCAGGCAAGCGCGAGAATAATGACCAGCGCCAGCAGGAAATGGACAATTTTAAACATAATTAATTTTCACCAGGTGTTTGAGGCGGATATTTAGCCACAGCCCCGTACCAGCGTAAATGGGCATTTTCGTTATAACTTATAAACCTGAACGTAACGTATGTAACTATTACCAGACTCGGCGTTTACAACTCGTCATCAAAACACCACACATTTCGCTTGTGTTTCTTTTCGCCGTAATGATAATCACTATCACAAGAATTTACCTTTCTTTGCATCAGTTGACCGCGATAAACATTTAAGGTGTCGGCATGTTTGTTCCATTTCTCATTATGTTACGTGAAGGGCTTGAAGCTGCCCTTATCGTGAGTCTCATCGCCAGCTATCTGAAGCGAACCCAGCGCGCACGCTGGATTGGCGTCATGTGGGTCGGGGTATTCCTTGCCGCGGCACTTTGTCTGGGCCTCGGTATCCTCATCAACGAAACCACCGGGGAGTTCCCGCAGAAAGAGCAGGAGCTGTTTGAGGGGATCGTCGCCGTAATTGCGGTGGTGATCCTGACCTGGATGGTGTTCTGGATGCGTAAAGTCTCCCGTAACGTGAAGGTGCAGCTGGAGCAGGCGGTGGATAACGCCCTGCAAAAGGGCAATAACCACGGCTGGGCGCTGATCATGATGGTCTTTTTTGCCGTCGCGCGTGAAGGCCTGGAGTCCGTTTTCTTCCTGCTGGCGGCATTTCAGCAGGACGTGGGGATCTGGCCGCCGGTTGGCGCGATGCTCGGGCTGGCAACCGCCGTTGTGCTCGGCTTTCTGCTCTACTGGGGCGGTATTCGCCTGAACCTGGGCGCCTTCTTCAAGTGGACCAGCCTGTTTATTCTGCTGGTGGCGGCAGGGCTGGCGGCAGGGGCGATTCGCGCCTTCCACGAGGCGGGCCTGTGGAACCATTTCCAGGACGTCGCGTTCGACCTCAGCAACGTGCTCTCCACGCACTCTCTGACCGGCACCCTGCTCGAAGGTATCTTCGGCTATCAGGAAACGCCGAGCGTCAGCGAAGTGGCGATGTACTTTATCTATCTGGTTCCGGCGCTGGTGCTGTTCGCAATGCCGCCGCGTACCGGCACGCAGGCGTCGCGCGTTACGCCATAATTTTTGTTTTAGTTACAACATACTTTTAAAGGGAAGAGTCATGCAATTCAGTTCCGTCGTAGTGCGTTATGCGCAGGCATTGCCGCGCTGTTCGCTTCTGCATTCTCTGCCTGGGGCGCGGATGTTCCTCAGGTCAAAGTCACCGTCAATGATAAGCAGTGTGAGCCGATGACCCTCACGGTGAACAGCGGCAAAACCCAGTTCATTATTCAGAACCACAGCCAGAAGGCGCTGGAATGGGAAATCCTGAAAGGGGTTCTGGTGGTGGAGGAGCGTGAAAACATCGCCCCTGGCTTCACACAGAAGATGACCGCCAACCTGCAGCCGGGCGAGTATGAGATGACCTGCGGCCTGCTGACCAACCCTAAAGGGAAGCTGATCGTCAAAGGTGAAGCGACGGCCGATGCGGCGAAAGGCGCTGCGGTGCTGAGCCTGGGCGACGCGATTACGGCATATAAAGCCTATGTCACGAAAGAGACGGCGGACCTGGCGGCGGCAACCAAAGCCTTTACCGATGCGGTGAAGGCCGGTGACATCGAAAAAGCGAAATCCCTGTATGCACCAACCCGTCAGCACTACGAGCGCATCGAGCCGATTGCCGAACTGTTCTCTGACCTTGATGGCAGCCTTGATGCCCGCGAAGACGATTACGAGCAGAAAGCCGCCGATCCGAAATTCACCGGTTTCCACCGTCTGGAAAAAGCGCTGTTTGGCGACAACTCCACCAAAGGGATGGAGAAATACGCCGAGCAGCTGAACGGCGACGTGCTGGAGCTGCAAAAGCGCATCAGCGAGCTGGCCTTCCCGCCGTCAAAAGTGGTGGGCGGCGCGGCTGGTCTGATTGAAGAAGTGGCCGCGAGCAAAATCAGCGGCGAAGAAGATCGCTACAGCCATACCGATCTGTGGGACTTCCAGGCCAACGTCGACGGCGCGCAGAAAATTGTTAACCTGCTGCGTCCTCAGCTGCAGAAAGAGAACGGCGAACTGCTGGCCAAAGTGGATGCCAACTTCAAAAAAGTCGACACCATTCTGGCGAAGTATCGTACCAAAGACGGGTTTGAAACCTACGACAAGCTGACCGATGCCGACCGTAACGCGCTGAAAGGCCCGATTACCGCCCTGGCGGAAGATCTCTCTCTGCTGCGCGGCGTACTGGGTCTGGACTAAGCACGATGAATAAGCATAACGAGAACGATGTGGTTGAGCCTTCACGTCGTCGATTGTTAAAAGGAGTAGGGGCGCTGGGGGGCGCTCTTGCTCTGGCCGGTGGCTGTCCGGTAGCGCATGCGGCGAAACCGCAGAGCGCGCCCGGCACGCTGTCACCCAATGCCCGCATGGAGACGCAGCCGTTTTATGGCGAGCATCAGTCGGGCATCCTGACGCCGCAGCAGGCGTCCATGATGCTGGTGGCCTTTGATTCGCTGGCCAGCGATAAAGCCGATCTGGAGCGCCTGTTCCGCCTGCTGACGACGCGCATCGCGTTTCTCACCGCCGGTGGACCGGCGCCCGATACGCCGAACCCGCGTCTTCCGCCAATGGACTCCGGTATTCTGGGGCCGTTTATCGCCCCGGATAACCTGACCATTACCGTTTCGCTGGGTGAATCGCTGTTTGACGCGCGCTATGGGCTGGCAAAACAGAAGCCGAAAGCGCTGCAGAAAATGACGCGTTTCCCGAATGACTCCCTGGACGCGGCGCTGTGTCATGGCGACCTGCTCCTGCAGATTTGCGCCAATACTCAGGACACGGTGATCCACGCCCTGCGCGATATCATCAAGCACACGCCGGATCTGCTGAGCGTGCGCTGGAAGCGGGAAGGTTTTATCTCGGACCACGCCGCCCGCAGTAAAGGGAAAGAGACGCCGGTGAACCTGCTGGGCTTTAAGGACGGTACGGCCAACCCGGACAGCAGCGATGCGGCGTTGATGAAAGACGTGGTATGGGTGACGGCGGATCAGGGCGAACCGGCGTGGGCGGTGGGCGGCAGCTATCAGGCGGTGCGGATTATCCAGTTCCACGTGGAGTTCTGGGACCGCACGCCGCTCAAAGAACAGCAGACGATCTTTGGTCGCGATAAGCAAAGCGGCGCGCCGCTCGGCATGAAGAACGAGCATGACGTGCCCGACTACGCCAGCGATCCCAATGGCGATACCATCGCGCTGGACAGCCACATTCGTCTGGCTAATCCGCGCACCAAAGAGACGCAGTCCAGCCTGATGATGCGTCGTGGCTACAGCTATTCGCTCGGCGTGACCAACGCCGGTCAGCTTGATATGGGCCTGCTGTTCGTCTGCTATCAGCACGATCTGGAAAAAGGCTTCCTGACCGTGCAGAAGCGGCTCAACGGCGAAGCGCTGGAAGAGTACATTAAGCCCATCGGCGGCGGCTATTTCTTTGCCCTGCCGGGCGTGCGCGATCGGAACGCGTACCTCGCTCAAGGTCTTATTGAAGCCTGATAATTGTCCCCGCAACCGTTCGCGGGGACATTATTTTTTCATATGACTATCCTCCTGTTATATTTCTGTAATATTTCTATATGAGACTGATTTCACCTGTAGGGACAGTCTTAAAAGTTGCATTCAGGTAAAATAAATGTTGCATTTATGATAACTCCTGATGTACTTAAGATAAGACAGCGGTAGTTCCCGGCAGTGATGCTGAATCACTATGGAGATCGCGAATGGTTGCGTCCTGTACTGGACAAGGTAAACATAACAACCGCAGCACCCGGCGCGGAGGCTCAGACTCCGGCAGCGATTTCCTCACCACTAAATTCTCCCCCTTCCTCAAGAATCTGATTCGACCGACGTGCAGAACGGTGCGCGTAGCTGTTCCGTATCGTTATCCGATAAAGCAAGCAATGGCTTACAAGGAAGCCAACCCTCTGATGTTCGTGCGCATAATCGTGCCGAAGCTGGCGCGTGTGATGAATACCAACAACTCAAGGTGCTATCCATGGGAAGACAAAAAGCAGTGATCAAAGCTCGTCGCGAAGCAAAACGTGTGCTGAGACGGGATTCACGTAGCCATAAACAGCGTGAAGAAGAATCGGTCACCTCGCTTGTGCAGATGAGTGGCGTAGAAGCAATTGGCATGGCCCGAGACAGCCGTGATAATTCTCCAATTGTGGCGCGCAATGAGGCTCAGGCGCACTACCTGAATGCTATCGAGAGTAAACAGCTCATCTTTGCAACCGGTGAAGCCGGATGCGGGAAAACCTGGATCAGTGCAGCCAAAGCGGCGGAAGCGCTGATTCATAAGGATGTGGAGCGCATTATTGTTACCCGTCCTGTACTGCAGGCTGATGAAGATCTCGGCTTCCTGCCCGGAGATATTTCGGAGAAGTTTGCTCCGTACTTCAGGCCCGTCTATGACGTGCTGGTGAAGCGACTGGGTGCATCCTTTATGCAGTACTGCCTGCGACCAGAGATTGGCAAGGTGGAAATCGCGCCGTTCGCCTATATGCGCGGACGTACATTTGAAAATGCGGTCGTCATTCTTGACGAGGCTCAGAACGTGACCGCTGCGCAAATGAAGATGTTTTTAACGCGCCTCGGGGAGAACGTGACGGTTATCGTTAACGGCGATATTACCCAGTGTGACCTGCCATCCGGCGTGAAATCCGGGCTGAGCGACGCCATGTCACGTTTTGAGGAAGATGAGATGATTGGGGTGGTACGCTTCACTAAAGAGGACTGCGTGCGTTCAGCGCTCTGTCAGCGCACGCTGCAAGCGTATTATTGAGTTTGCTGTTGTGTTCAAGGCCCGGGAAACCGGGCTTTGTTTTTTGTGCTTTTTATCCCAGAGGGGCAGGGGGAGGGGCTCAGGCCGCACCGGGCTGCATATAGCAGCGGGGGATTCTCATCCCCCCAGAGGTGTGCAACATGCGAAAAAAAAGCCCGCATTTTCATGCGTGCTCTTCTTTAAAGATGGCGGTGAGGGGGGGATTGACTCGCTTCGCTCACCCTGCGGGCAGACTGTTCGCAACGCTCTCAGTCTGTCCAACTGGCTGTCGCCAGTTGTCGAACCCCGGTCGGGGATTCTCATCCCCCCCGCAGGCGTGCAACATGCGAAAAAAAAGCCCGCATTTTCATGCGAGCTCTTCTTTAAATATGGCGGTGAGGGGGGGATTGACTCGCTTCGCTCGCCCTGCGGGCAGACTGTTCGCTACGCTCTCAGTCTGTCCAACTGGCTGTCGCCAGTTGTCGAACCCCGGTCGGGGGATTCTCATCCCCCCAGAGGTGTGCAACATACGAAAAAAAAAGCCCGCATTTTCATGCGAGCTCTTCTTTAAATATGGCGGTGAGGGGGGGATTCGAACCCCCGATACGTTGCCGTATACACACTTTCCAGGCGTGCTCCTTCAGCCACTCGGACACCTCACCATATTGTTTTGCTGCCTGACCGCTTCTATAGGGAGTTGCGCTAACACGGTCAAGCAGATTTTCTGTATTCGTGCTCGTTCGGTTAAGCCTTAATCAGCTCTTGTCGCAGCACGGGTTATTAACGCTGTGAATCGAGCACTTCGCTGTTTTTAACTACTTCCTGTGCTTTGCCGTAGCTTTCGATCAGCAGCTGGTAAGCCGGGAAGATGTGGGTATACACCTCAGCCCACTAGGCTGCGTCCTCACGGTTCCAGGTTCTCTGGATCTCAGAGGCCACCGCCGCCGTATCCATCGGAACCACACCGGCCTGCATCACGCGCGCCAGGGTGACCTCCTGCGCCATTTTGCTGTAGGTGCCGGAGGCATCAATCACCGCAAACACCTTATAGCCGTCCGCCACCGCGCTGATTGATGGGAAGGCCATGCAGACGCTGGTGATTGTACCCGCAATAATCAGCGTCTTGCGCCCGGTCGCTTTGACCGCCGCAACAAACTCCGGGTTATCCCAGGCGTTGATCTCGCCTTTACGGGCAACATACTGCGCATGCGGCGCGTTGGCGTGGATCTCCGGGATAAGCGGTCCGTTCGGTCCCTGCGGGACGGACGCGGTGGTGATCACCGGGATCTTCGCCAGAGTCGCGATTTTTGCCAGCGCAGCCGCACGGGCGCGCAGTTCCGGCATTGGCATATCCCCAACGGTCTGGAACAGACCCCTCTGGTGATCGATAAGCAACATCACCGCATCGTTCACATCAATAACCGGACGTGCGCCATTAAAATTCGCAGGTGTAGACATTATCTTCTCCTTTATTAATTTCAGATCTGGCCGAAGCGGCCGGAATTAAAATCACGAATGGCTTCGTTGATTTCGCTTTTACTGTTCATCACAAACGGGCCATAGCCCACGATGGGTTCATTCAGCGGCTCGCCGGCCATCAGCAGCACTTTGGCATCGCTGTTCGCCTCCAGGTGCAGTTTGTCGCCTTCCTGACTCAAAACGACCAGCTGGGCTTCACCCGCCTGCGTTGTACCGTTCACCGTAATGTTGCCTTCAAGCACGACCAGCGCGGTGCTCCAGCCTTCGGGCTGATTGAGCGTCAGATGGCTTCCCAGGTTCAGCGCGATGTCCCAGACGTTGAGAGGTGAGAAGGTGTGCGCCGGGCCGGTTACAGCCTCGTAGCGACCGGCAATAACCCGCAGCGAACCGCTGTTATCCGGTAGCGTCACGATCGGGATCGCATCCTTCGTCATGCTCTGGTAGCCCGGTGCCGCCATCTTGTCTTTGGCCGGCAGGTTGACCCAAAGCTGCATCATTTTCAGTTCTCCGCCTTTCTGCGAGAACGCGCTGGAGTGGAACTCCTCGTGCAAAATGCCTGCACCTGCCGTCATCCACTGCACGTCGCCGGGGCCAATGACGCCGCCTTTGCCCGTGGAGTCGCGATGCTCTACTTCACCGGAATAGACGATGGTGACCGTTTCAAAACCCCGGTGAGGGTGTTGGCCTACGCCGCGTTTCGCCCCATCTGCCGGAAAGGTGTACGGGCCCGCGTAGTCCAGCAGCAGGAACGGGCTCAGCGGCTCGCCGTGGGTTTGGTAAGAAAACATCGAACGTACCGGGAAACCATCGCCAACCCAGTGCTGGCGGGGAGCGGTATAAACGCCTGTTACGTTTTTCATGATTAACTCCTGATGTTCTGTTGATGTAATTAGCTTATATTCAGAGTTAATACTCCGGTAGATAGTGAAAATGGCATTCACTGTTCTGAAAATGGAACGATGAGGATTTATGCAGGATCTCAATGACTTCGTCTGGTTTGTGAAGGTGGTGGACTACGGCGGCTTTGCGGCGGCGGGAAGGGCGCTTGATCTGCCAAAGTCCAGGCTAAGCCGCCGGATAGCGCAGCTGGAAGAACGCCTTGGCGTGCGGCTTATCCACCGAACAACCCGACAGTTTACGGTGACCGAGGTCGGGCAGACCTTCTACCAGCACTGTAAAGCGATGATGGTGGAGGCCGAGGCCGCGGAGGAAGCCGTTGCGGCACTGCAGGCTGAACCGCGCGGTGTTGTCAGAATTACGTGCCCGATAACTCTGTTGCATGTCCACGTGGGGCCGATGCTGGCCAGATTTATGGCGCGCTACCCCGGGATCAATCTCAGCTTGAGGCGACCAACCGGCGGGTAGACCTGGTGGAGAGGGGGTTGATATCGCGATCCGCGTACGCCCGCGTCCGTTTGATGACAGCGATCTGGTATTAAGGGTGCTGGCTGACAGGGGACATTGTCTGGTCGCGGGTCCGGCGTTGATTCAACGCATGGGAGAACCCGTCGTGCCGTCTGAACTCAGTGCCTGGCCCGGGTTAAGCATGAACGAGGGGAAACATATTCATAAATGGGAGCTGTCCGGTCCCGGAGGTGCCAAAGCGGAGATCCATTACCATCCTCGATTGATCACCACCGACATGCTGGCGCTACGTGGAGCTGCCATGGCAGGCATCGGCGTGGTGCAGCTGCCGATTTTGATGGTTAAGGACCAGCTGGCGACGGGGGAACTGGTACGGGTGCTCGACGCATGGGAACCCAGACGGGAAGTGATTCATGCTGTTTATCCTTCGCGGCGCGGCCTGCTGCCGTCCGTCAGGACGCTGGTGGATTTTCTGACCGAAGAGTATGCGCGGATGGTGGAAGAATAACACTTCCCTCTCCCCTGGGGAGAGGGGCAGGGTGAGGGGCTCAGGCCGCACCGAGCTGCATATAGCAACGGGGTTCTCATCCCCCCCTTTACGGAGAATATAAAAGAAAAAAGCCCGTACTTTCGTACGAGCTCTCATCTTAAATATGGCGGTGAGGGGGGATTGACTCGCTTCGCTCGCCCTGCGGGCAGCCTGTTCGCTGCGCTCTCAGTCTGTCCAACTGGCTGTCGCCAGTTGTCGAACCCCGGTCGGGGGTTCTCTTCCCCCCTTTTCGGAGAATATAAAAGAAAAAAGCCCGTACTTTCGTACGAGCTCTTATCTTAAATATGGCGGTGAGGGGGGGATTCGAACCCCCGATACGTTGCCGTATACACACTTTCCAGGCGTGCTCCTTCAGCCACTCGGACACCTCACCATATTGTCATCCCGTTGTTGCCGGGACGGGCGCTAATGTAAGGAAAAGCCGAACTGCCGTCAACTCACTTTTTCAGTAATTTAGCGCGTTTAGACAAACTTCAGGCAACATGATTCTTAAATGTGCTGAAAGCGTCTTTTTTATCAGCAACACAGTCGCGCTATAAATTTGTTATGCTGACCGTCCAGTGAAAAAGCAAAATAAATCAGCGCAATAAAAGGCAGGAATGACTATGGATATACTTTTCTATCACCCAACGTTTGATACGGCATACTGGATCAAGGCGCTTTCGGCGGCGTTACCCGGCGCACGCGTTCGCGAGTGGAAGCGTGGCGATAATGAACATGCTGACTATGCGCTGGTCTGGCATCCTCCGGTAGAAATGCTCCAGGGCCGCAAGCTGAAGGCCGTTTTTGCCCTGGGAGCCGGCGTGGATTCCATTCTGAGCAAACTGAAGGCACATCCTGAAATGCTGCCGGAAGATGTCCCCCTTTTCCGCCTGGAAGATACCGAATGGGCCAGCAAATGCAGGAATATGCCGTGAGCCAGGTGCTGCACTGGTTCCGCCGCTTTGATGATTATCAGGCCTTTAAACAGCGAGCCCACTGGGAGCCGCTGCCGGAGTACCATCGCGAAGACTTTACGATCGGCATACTCGGTGCGGGCGTGCTGGGCTCAAAAGTGGCCGAAGCGCTTGCCCCGTGGGGATTCCCGTTGCGCTGCTGGAGCCGCAGCCGCAAGGATTATCCGGGCGTTGAGAGTTTTGCCGGAACGGATGAGCTTCCTGCATTCCTGAAAGGGACACGCGTGCTTATTAACCTGCTGCCAAACACGGCGGAAACGGTAGGGATCATCAATGAAGCCCTGCTCAATCAGCTCGTCGATCAGAGCTACCTGATGAACCTGGCGCGCGGGGTCCATGTCGTGGAAGGCGATCTGCTGAAGGCGCTGGACAGCGGAAAGCTAAAAGGCGCCATGCTGGATGTCTATAGCCGTGAGCCGCTGCCCGCGGAAAGCCCGCTGTGGGCGCACCCGCGCGTGGCGATGACCCCGCACGTGGCTGCCGTGACGCGTCCGGCAGAAGCGGTGGCGTATATATCCCATACCATCAGCGAAATGGAAAAGGGTAACGCGGTCACCGGACAGGTCGACAGACAGCGCGGCTACTGAGAGAAACCCGGCGTTCGCCGGGTTTTTGCTAATATTCGCCGCTGATAACTGCTATCCTTTGGAAAAACCGCAGAGGAGAGAGAGATGTATCCCGTTGACCTGCATATGCACACCGTCGCCAGCACCCACGCGTATAGCAACCTCCATGATTATATCGCCCAGGCGAAGCTTAAAGGCATCAAGCTGTTCGCGATCACCGATCATGGCCCGGACATGGCGGATGCGCCGCACTACTGGCATTTTGTGAATATGCGGATCTGGCCACGCCTGGTGGACGGCATTGGGATACTGCGCGGCATTGAGGCGAACATCAAAAATACCGACGGTGAGATCGACTGCACCGGCCCGATGCTGACATCTCTTGACCTTATCCTCGCCGGTTTTCATGAGCCGGTTTTCCCGCCTCAGGATAAAGACACCAACACCGCGGCGATGATTGCCACCATTGCCAGCGGCAATGTGCACATTATCAGCCACCCCGGTAACCCGAGGTATCCGATTGATATTCAGGCTGTCGCGCAGGCGGCAGCGAAGCACCGCGTGGCGCTGGAGATTAACAACTCCTCTTTTGTGCACTCGCGTAAGGGCAGTGAAGCCAACTGTCGCGAAGTGGCTGCCGCCGTGCGTGACGCAGGTGGCATGGTGGCGCTGGGCTCAGACTCTCATACCGCGTTTACGCTGGGCGATTTCAGCGAGTGCCTGAAAGTGCTGAATGATGTTAACTTCCCGGAAGCGCAAATCCTGAACGTGACCCCACGCCGCATGCTCGATTTCCTCGAGTCGCGCGGAATGGAACCGATAGCCGAATTTGCCGATCTTTAATTGTGTAATGGAATCATAAAAATGAACGAGTTTTCCATCCTCTGCCGCGTGCTGGGTACGCTCTATTATCGCCAGCCGCAAGACCCGCTGTTGGTTCCGCTCTTTACGTTAATTCGTGAAGGCAAACTGGCGCAGAACTGGCCGCTGGAACAGGATGATTTACTGGAACGTCTGCAAAAAAGCTGCGACATGCAGCAGATCGCGACGGACTACAATGCGCTGTTCGTCGGCGATGAGTGCCGCGTTTCGCCATACCGTTCAGCCTGGCAGGACGGGGCAACGGAAGCGGAAGTCCGCGCGTTCCTCTCCACGCGCGGTATGCCGCTGAGCGATACGCCAGCCGATCATATCGGTACGCTGCTGCTGGCGGCGTCCTGGATCGAAGACAACGCCGGTGATGATGAGAATGAAGCCATCGAAACCTTGTTCGAAACGTACCTGCTGCCGTGGGTCGGGACATTCCTGGGTAAAGTCGAAGCGCATGCCACCTCGCCGTTCTGGAGAACGCTGGCCCCGCTGACCCGCGACGCTATTGCGGCAATGTGGGATGAGCTGGAAGAAGAGAACGAGGAGTGATTTAGATCACATAAATTCTGCAACTCAACATTTCAACTTGCACGTAATGTGCTTCTGATCTCATTTCTATAGTGCGCATCTGCTAAGATGCGCGCCATGAATATATTACTTTGTATCGCACTAACGACAGGTATTCTCTCCGGGCTCTGGGATGGGTAGCCGTGTCTCTCGGATTGCTCAGCTGGGCCGGGTTCCTCGGCTGCACCGCCTATTTCGCCTGTCCGCAGGGGGGCGTCAAAGGGCTCTTTATCTCTGGCTGCACGCTGATGAGCGGTGTTATCTGGGCGCTGGTGATCATGAAGGGCAGCGCGCTGGCGCCACATCTGGAGATGCTGGGGTACGTCATGACGGGTGTCGTTGCCTTTTTAATGTGCATCCAGGCTAAGCATCTGCTGCTTTCATTTGTGCCGGGGACCTTTATGGGGGCGTGCGCGACCTTTGCAGGGCAGGGTGACTGGAAGCTGGTGGTTCCCTCCCTGGCGCTGGGGTTGCTGTTTGGCTATGCCATGAAAAACAGCGGTCTTTGGCTGGCGTCGCGACGGGGAAAAGCGCAAAACATCACTGCGGTGAGCGAATAAAAAAAGGCGAGATAATCATCTCGCCTTTTTTATGCGCTTCCTGTCAGGATTCCGGAGGGACTGACATATCGCGGTATTTCACCAGTATCGGGTTCTGCACGTCTGCTTTGTTTTGCAGATCCCACAGCCCGCGGTCAATACCGTCGTTGATTAAGAAGATCACGCCGGTTTCAATGGCTGACATCAGGCACATCATGACCGGCTCGTTAGAGGTGTAGCCAATTTCACCTTCCAGCAAACGCTGGTAATCGATGAAGCGGAATACCCCAGCCTGCACTTCATAAGACAGAATGGTTTTGCTGGTGTTCACCGAAGAGAGCACTTCGCCTGTACTGACGTTAACCACACGCAGGTTGACGGCGATTTGGTCAAGCTGGTACTGGGTATCCGCACCGATACCGAAGTAACGAGCTCCTGCACCACCCGACTTAACGTTACTTTCGTAGCCAATAATCGATCCTTCGATCATCACGTTCGCTGCCGCCAGAGATTGCAGAGGCATGCGGTTATTGTCCGCGACGGTGCCATTTTCCTGAGCGGCACGAATGATTTTGCGTTCATTCAACAGGTTCTGGAGCCCCTGACGTTCCAGCGGAATAAACCAGTGCGAATCCTTGAGCGCGGTAACCAGCATGGCGGTGGCGCTTTGCGGCACAGCCGTGGAGAAGTTACTTGCCGGGTAAGGTTTAAATTGCCCGGTTTCATCCTGAATGTTGTATACGGAGACAAATATTTTCCCCGTAGGTGAAGGTAAATGCGTTAAATCGCGATAACTCTGGGCCCGAGGCATTAATGTCGGTTTTGCAGCTTCTTTAGGTGGAGCAGTTAAACAACCGCTCAATAAGCACACTGCAACAAATATCAGGAAGCGCTGCATGATCGTTGTCCTTATTTAGCTATTGTTTAAAAGTCAGTTGAATTACTTTGTAGACCGGAAACCTGAATAGTGGAGATTCTTCCGGTTTTACGATCGGTCACGTTCAACTGAAGCTGTCCGTCAGTATTGGCGATATCAACGATAAAGTCGTTGGTCACCATGCGGCGGGTTTACCGGTATTAATGTTGGTCAGTAACCCCCTAAAATCTGCGACTGAATAGCTTGAGTGAAGTTGTCCAGTGCGGACGGGGTATCAACGCTAAAATCCTTTAAGCTGGGATCCTTATAGGAGTTTTGCGCCTGGGCTTCGTTCAACAGGAACGCGCCGTTATTAGGGTTACCGCCAAAGTTAGGGTTACGGAACTGAAACGTCATGTTTCCGGCCCAGCTTATGGGTGTTATCAGCATTATCGAAACAACTGCATATGCAATACGCATGACAGCCTCCGCATATCGGTTCGCTAGAACTCGTCTTTTGCTAAATCGCTGGTGCTTAATAGGGCTTTATCTATTTGCAGGCGATTAATAGCGTCTTCTGATTGTGCCAGTGCTAAGGCTACGTTTTTATCGAAGTCTATTTTGGTCGGAATAAAAACGTTTGATAAATAACGTACTGATTAGCCGTTATTGTTATCCAACTTCCCCATCGTGCACTGGGCCGCTCGTTGATTGTTATATTTCCGGTGTAGGTACTGTCCCATTTGTCACTGAAGGCGCGGTAAAAACTGTGCCCGACCGATGAGACAGTGTGGTCTGTTAACAATCCGGGAACTTCGACCTCGACGGCCTTCAGATTCCCGGCAGCGAGCAGGAAACTCGCTGCGGCGATCCAACTCAACGTGCGCTTCATGTGATTAACGCCTGAGGTTATCGTTTGCCCACGAAACAGCCTGAGTTCGGTTTTTAACAGCTATCTTCTTGAAAAGATTATAAAGGTGCGTCTTTACCGTATTTTCGCTGATAAATAACGAACGGGCGATTTCAATATTTGAAGCACCAATGCGTAACTTGTTCAGGATCTCTTTCTCACGGTGCGTGAGCAGCGCGGACTCTGAACTGTTATAGCGATAATTTCCGGAGTGCGTGATGAGATAGCTGGCAAGCTTTTGCGAAAAATAACACTCTCCGCGCAATATACCTTGCAGCCCCTCTACCACCCGGTCTTCTTCTTCCGTGACGTAGAATACGCCATTGATATGCGGCCAGCTTTCAATATCTCTGAAAGGATATTCATCAGGCGTATTCAACAATAGCACGCGGATATTATTGTTTTTCCTGCTTAAAATATCTTGCCAGTAATGGATAAGCTTTTTATCAGCTTCCATCATATCGAAAAGAATGATGCTGCCAGGTGCAATATCATCAAAAGAACGTTGAATATTATGCAATTTCCCGTTCAGTGATAAAGATTGCTTTAAATGTTGTAATAACGCTGTCGCTTGCAAAGAAGGTTTTGTGATCAACAGTAATGTATGACCATGTAAACTATGGACTTCATTATACATGATGAAACCCCACTTTTTTTTGGCACCTGGCACCTGGCAGCTGTCCTCCTGTTTATTAGAGGACACCAGAAGTACTGACAGATGTTGCACTGCTGTGTGTAGAATCAGACCATAACCTCCACAGGGAGGTAAATATAAAACCAATTTCGTACATCTAATTTCAATCTAGCTTTTACGAAGTTTAAAGCAAGTGTTAAACGTGTAACAGAATGTAAAAATCAATATTAATTTGTGAAAACTGCTTGTTGTTAATGGTAATAATTGATGAAAAAGTTGTACATATAAATAGATGTGCACAGATTTTAAAAATCATACAAATATTTTTATATGATTGATTTTTGAGGTTATTTCTTATTTTTACGCAGCAGTAATTAAGTATGAGTTTCAGATTATTTCTAAGCCCATGAATGGGCTACTGCCTGGCTTAAGAAAACAGGCGTCGTGTCACGCACTGAGAAAAATGATCTCCAGCCGTTACGTTTAAACAACGCGGGATGACGCCTGGACAGCCTTCATCCCGTTGTACAACCCGATCAAGACCTGCTTAATAAAAAATATAAGCTGACCTGATTAAAGTGATTTTTGATGTAAATTACGACTTTGTGGTGAGCCGATAAATAAAAATAAGCCGCGCGGGTGAGATATTTAAAATGTTTCAGCGGACATACTCTTCACCGTAACGACGCGTTAACACAATACGAGTCGTTTTAACAAGTAGCATTGTTATAGGGTTATGGCGTGATTAAATAGCCAGGTCCAGGGTGACAACATGAAAAACACATCGTTAATTATGATGTTTACATTACTGGGTGCGCCTGGATTTGTAACCGCAGCGAATTCAGATTTGGCAAATGCTGAATATAACTTTGCGGTTAACGAATTAAGTCTTTCATCACTCAATCAGGCAGCCATTATTGGTCAACGGGGCGTTTTCAATAACGCTGAGGTTAGCCAGGACGGTTCAAGACTCTTATCCATTGTATCTCAGGATGGGGCGGGTAACAGAGCGAGAGTTGATCAATCAGGGAGTTACAATTTAGCCTGGATCGATCAGAGCGGTAACGGGAATAATGCAGGTATTACGCAAGATGGATACGGTAATAGCGCGAAAATTATCCAGAAAGGTCGGGTAATAGAGCAAATATTACGCAGTACGGTACGCAGAAAAACCGCAGTTGTAGTGCAGAAACAGTCGCAAATGGCGATTAACGTTATTCAACATTAGCGCGTTCGCGACGACTTTAATCAATCCGATGGGGGTTTACCATGAAATTTATCAAAGTGGCAGCACTTGCAGCAATCGTAGTTTCTGGTAGTGCTATGGCGGGTTCTATTAATCAGGGCGGATGGGGTCATGGACATGGTCATGGTGGAAACAGTGGCCCAAATTCAACTCTGAATATTTATCAGAACGGTGGCGGTAACTCCGCGGTTGCCCTGCAGACAGACGCCAGAAATTCGTCCTGAATATTAGCCAGACCGGCGGCTTTAACGGTGCTGACGTTGGTCAGGGCTCTGATGACAGTAAAATCAACCTGACCCAGAAAGGTTTTGGCAACAGTGCGACACTTGATCAGTGGAACAGTAAAAAATCCGTTATGAACGTTAGCCAGTCCGGCGGCTTTAACGGTGCACTCGTAGACCAGACTGCGTCCAACTCGACTGTTAACGTTACCCAGATCGGTTTTGGTAACCACGCGTCAGCTCATCAGTACTGATACTGAAATCTGTGCTACAAAAAAACAGGGCATCAGCCCTGTTTTTTTTCGGGAGTTCATCATGAATACCTTAATTCTACTCGCCGCGCTTTCCAGCCAGATAACCTTCAAAACGTCACAGCAGGAAAATATGACCACCATTGTTCCTCAGGTCACTCTGGCGCAGTCGTGTGATTGTCAGGTTCAGATTGTTTCTGTGCGAGAAGGGCAGGGGGGACAAAGTTCTTCCCGGCAGCAAAACACACTTTTTATACCCGCTAATCAGACGATTGATTTAATGCGCCTGAGTTTAAATATTAATGCGGAGACACGGTAAAAATCGTTGTCACCGTTTCAGACGGTAAATCGCTGCATTTATCACAACAGTGGTCGCCAGCGGAGCGCTCGCTCTAAACGTTCATAAAATCAATAGGTTGAGAATGTGGCGGGTCTGTGCCGTTGAGCTATGCTGATATCAGGGACCAGGTCGTTATGTTCCGTAACGTGAAACTTCGTTTGCAATAATAAATGAAGCGCGTTTACCCCTCATGGACGATTTTCATTGAGGAGTACCTATAATGAACAACTATTTTGCTCGACTCGTGGCAGGTCTGGGTCTGGTCGTTTCTGCTTTGAGTATCCCGGCTTATTCGGCCACGGTTGTTGACGGCGGTGTCATTCATTTTCGCGGTGCCATTGTCGCCGACCCCTGTGAAGTCACTCCCCAGAAGCAACAGTTTGCCATGTCATGTCCAGATAATAACCGTATGCAAACGCGTATGGTCAGCTATGAAGAGGCGCTTAACGGGAAAGTGAGCGACTCAAACGTGGCAACGCTCAATATGAAATACCTTAATCCTGAAAAAACGCTCGCGGTTGTTGAAATCCAGTATCGCTAATGCGCGCTCTCCCGCCCTGCGGTGGATGAGGATTTTTTCTGATAGTTTTTTCTCCCGGTCTCCTCTGCGATACACTTAAGAAAATGGCGGTTGCAGAGGGGCTTTATGAAACCGCAAATTGAAATTATTCATGGCGATATTACGACAGTGCACGTCGACGTTATCGTCAATGCGGCCAATCCCTCCCTGATGGGGGGAGGCGGCGTGGACGGGGCTATCCACCGGCTGCCGGACCGCAGCTGCTGGAAGCCTGTAAAACCGTGCGGCAACAGCAGGGCGAATGTCCTCCCGGTCACGCGGTGATTACGCTGGCGGGCAATCTGCCTGCGAGAGCGGTAATTCACGCGGTAGGGCCGGTCTGGCATGGCGGTGATCAGCACGAAGCGAGTATTCTGGAAGAGGCTTACCGGAACTGTCTGCGACTGGCCGCCGACAACGGTTATAAAACGATGGCATTTCCGGCTATCAGCACCGGCGTGTATGGTTACCCTAAGGCCGCTGCCGCAACGATCGCCGTTGAAACGGTTTACCGCTATTTGTCGCTAAAACCGCTGCCAGAGAAGGTGATTTTTGTCTGTTTCGACGACGACACCACGCATCTTTATCAGCGGCTTCTGACTCAGCGCAGACAAGAACTGGAGAGCTGATGCAAACGCGGCGCATCTGATGCGCCGCGTGATTTATGAGGCTTTTGCCTGTGGTTTTCCTGAAAAGAGGAAGCGCAGGAGCGGGATCCGCAGATGGATTTCGTAGAGTACGATTGCAACCCCTACAACAAACACCAGCCCGGTAAAGAAGCCCAGCGTGTTGGAGGCGATGTGCGGTGTGATGTAAGCCCCGAAGAAAAGCGTCAACGGGTGATGCACCAGATAGATAAACAGTGACGCATTAACGAAGTAGGTCACGCGGCTGGACTTAAAGTTCAGCAAGCGGTGGCCCAGCGCGAATACGACGTTCACCATCCACAGCCCCAGCAGCATAGTGATCACGCTTTCCGTTTCATACATCCAGGCGTCGCCGCTGCCGTAGCGCTGATTCAGCAGATAGGCCGCGAACGCGAGGCTTGCCCCCAGCGCGCACCACGGTGACGGGGTGACAAACAGCGATTTAAGCTTCGGATGAATAAAGGCCAGCGCGCCGATTAAAAAGAACGGAATGTAGAACAGGGACTGCATCACCACAAAATTAAATAACCCGTCGCTCAAAATCGGCGGATAGACGATAAGCAGCGTCCGTCGCACGGCGGCATAGGCAATCCCCAACAGCAAGAAGAGCACAGACAGTTTGCCCATCGTAACGTTGGCGAAGAAGGTGTCGGCTTTTGTACTCAGACGGTGGCGCAGGCGGCTGAAAATCAACAGGCTCACCGTTGTGAGCACCACCAGCACCAGCAGGAACCACAGGTGAGACACCAGCTCCCAGACCAGCGTATTGTACTTTTCATACAGCGTAAGGTTCGGCCAGTTCTCCGCTTTGCCTTTGACATATTGCAACATAATGAACTGAGGCAGCGTCAGCAGTGGTATTGCGGTCAGCATGGGGATCCCCACGCGCTCTACGCGCACTTTCCACCAGCGCTTGAGCGGGTATCGCAGAAACAGCATGTAAGAAAAATAGCCGGATATGACGAAGAACACCTGCATACGGAAGGCGTGAATAAAGTCATTAAACAGCGTCAGCCACCAGGAGGGCATCTGGCTATTCACATGCCAGGTGTGGCTGGAGTAAATCAGTGAAATGTGAAAGGGGATCCCCAATAGCATCAGCCAGGCCCTGATCGAGTCGAGGAAATATTCACGTTCTGTTGGTGTTGTGCTCATATAACGTTGTGCATTCTCAGACTTTTCGTCTTATCCCTAAGACTCATAATGGTTACATTCGAAGCCAACCCTACACCAAGACCGACACCCTGTCTCCAGGATAAGCACGCAAAGTGAATAGCGGGTTCTTTCATTGCTTATTCCATGAGCCAGCAGCTGAACAAAGCAGTGATAATGTTGTCGGATTGCCTGAGTTTCCATTAAATGGATCGGATCGATATAAGCACACAAAGGGGGAAGTGCTTACTTATTATGAAACATAAACCACAGATGATGAAAATGCGTTGGTTGGGTGCTGCAGTGGTGTTATCACTGTATACCTCATCGGCACTGGCCTTTAACATCGACGATGTCGCAAAACAGGCAAAATCGATGGCAGGCAAGAGCTACGAAGCGCCGAAAAGTAACTTGCCTCCGTTTTCCGCGACATGAAGTATGCGGACTATCAGCAGATCCAGTTCAATCACGACAAAGCGTACTGGAGCAATATTAAAACCCCGTTCAAGCTTGAATTTTATCATCAGGGTATGTACTTCGACACGCCTGTTGCCATCAATGAAGTGACGGCAACCGCGGTACGTAAGATCAAGTACAGCCCGGATTACTTCAATTTGGCAATGTGCAACACGACAAAGATACGGTGAAAGACCTGGGCTTCGCAGGCTTTAAGGTGCTTTACCCGATCAACAGCAAAGATAAAAACGACGAAATCGTCAGCATGCTTGGAGCCAGCTATTTCCGCGTTATCGGCGCGGGGCAGGTTTACGGGCTTTCTGCGCGTGGTCTGGCTATTGATACCGCGCTGCCATCAGGTGAAGAGTTCCCGCGTTTCCGTGAGTTCTGGATGAACGTCCAAAGCCAACGGATAAGCGTCTGACCATTTATGCGCTGCTGGATTCCCCGCGTGCAACCGGTGCCTATCGCTTTGTAATTATGCCGGGTCGTGACACGGTAGTTGACGTGCAGTCCAAGGTTTACCTGCGTGATAAAGTGGGCAAACTGGGCGTTGCGCCACTGACCAGTATGTTCCTGTTTGGGCCGAACCAGCCGTCACCGGCTACCAACTTCCGTCCGGAACTGCACGACTCCAACGGTCTGTCTATTCATGCCGGCAACGGCGAGTGGATCTGGCGTCCGCTGAATAACCCGAAACATCTCGCGGTTAGCAGCTTCGCAATGGAAAACCCGCAAGGTTTTGGCCTGCTGCAGCGTGGTCGTCAGTTCTCCCGCTTGAAGATTTGGACGATCGCTATGACCAGCGTCCAAGCGCCTGGGTCACGCCAAACGGTGACTGGGGTAAAGGCAAGGTCGAGCTGGTAGAAATTCCAACCAACGACGAAACCAACGATAACATCGTCGCTTACTGGACGCCGGATCAACTGCCGGAAGCCGGTAAAGAGATGAACTTCAAGTA
>JASFAW010000141.1:0-39023 GCA_030737815.1 Allium fistulosum | reverse complement strand
AGTCCCGACAGTGGGTGACAGAGATAATTCATGTCTTGCTTCCTTCTTTGAAGGATTGGTCTTTAAAGACCTGGTTTTCCAAAGCAAACGCGATCATTGCTCTTCCTGTCGTGTTTATCTTGACTTTGACTTTGCCTGTGACAGAGCAAGTGAGAGTAGATGATGTGGAGATGATAGATGAAGTTGTACCCGAAGTGGTGTTCAACAAGAATTGCGTGGATTATCCTGAAGTAATAGATCAAGAACCAAAGGTAGGTTGGTGTCGTTGGTTGTTGATAGTTCAGGCAATATGTTCAATGACCTTTGTTTTTTGTGTCATGGCTTGTAAGTGGTTTTTTTTTTTTTTTCTTTTTTTCACTTGAAACAAGTCAACTCACTTATAAAAAAAAATTAGTAAATGAATTTATTGATCCTCAATATATCTTTGTGGGATTCATCTTGGGATGTTTGTTGGCTGCATTGGTCATGTATCATACAAAAGAGAGTGAACCACCTGAATGGTATTGGATGTTATCATTTGCTGGCTTCATTATTGCTTTGAATTGGATCTTTTTACTAGCTAATGAAATGGTCGGTTTACTTCAAGCCTTGGGTAGCATCTTCAATATTAGTGAAGCTATCATGGGTTTAACCATATTTGCACTCGTAAGAAAAAAAAAAAAAAAAACAAGGAGGTATTAATCACTTTTAACAATAGGGAAACAGTGTGGGTGATTTTGTTGCTAATACAGCTATTGCAAAAATGGGGTTCCCTACTATGGCTATATCTGCTTGTTATGCAGGCCCTTTACTAAGTAAGAAAATATCCAGACACAAGAAATTAATAAATGAATGTTTAGATATGGTCTTGGGTGTAGGTATCTCATCAACTTATCAAACTTGGACTGCAGGAAAACCATATATGCTTGATGTTGCACCAACCATTTTGGTATCTTCTTGTGGTCTAATCACTGTCTTATTAAGTACTCTTGTCGTTGTCAACATGAATGGATACCATATAAATGAAGGTTTAGGCTGGTGGATGATCATTGTCTACTCTACTTGCTGTGTTATCAATGTTTTATTGGAATTTCGTTTCTTGGAGTGATTTTTTTTTTAAAAAATAATAATAAATCCTCCTCCCCTTTATATATATATATATATATATATATTTATATCATCCAAAACCATTGTTTTGTTAGGTAGAATGACAAAAACTAAAATACAATAAAATAATAGAAAAGAAACTAGAGATTACGAGACTGAACAATAGGTTATTCTTTTTTTTATTTAATTGATGTATATATACTTTATGGTGTGTCTAAACCTAAACCTTAGAAAACTTTAATCACCCATAAAATCCCGAGAATACTGAGAGGGTATACAGTGCGTCCACTCTTAAATCGAACACTTTTTGTACTTGGTGGTATATTTTTTTGAAAATAAAATGGAATAAACTGTGAACTTAAGTTCGGACATTATTTTTACTTCTTTGTTTTACTCTTCATAAGTCATAATGGCCTTATTTTTTTTTTTTACGTGAAGACGGTTCCGGCAACATTGCGAAGGAAGATGGAATTAAAGCTATGGATTTTGAGATTGAAGGCGATCCTTACAATTTAAATAAACTGACAGATTTCGAGGAGTACCTGAAAAACAAACCTTTGGACGTCGAGATGTCTGAGAACAATGGTAGAGAAGTTGGTAGTAGTAAGAGTATAAAAGGTACTAGCTCAGATAAAGAGCAAAAATACATGTTACACGATGGAATTACCCGTGGGTTATTTTTTTATTGGAGGTTGCAAAAAGGCCTACCTGTTCGCGTTGCGGCTTCCAGAGCTAATGTGAGTCATAGTACCGCAGACAACCGGTACCAGAAGTATCTAAGCGACCTCGATAATTATGAAATGGAAAAAAAAGACCAATCGTAACAACAGACCAGTTTTTAAGCTTCAGGAGCCACACAGACGACATTTGATTGTTTTTTTGATGAAAACCCATCTGCTGTTATAACTGATACCATAGAAAGCTTAACAGCAGCTTTTGAAGGGCTTGATATTAAGAAGTCTAGAGTAGATGAGTTCATGAAAGACGAATGTAATCTTTCTTTGAAAGTCGCCTTGTTCTATCCAAGACCTCGTAACGATGAAAAAATTTAGAAAAGAGATTGAAGTGGACACAAGCATAGATGAACACCAGCATGGACTTTACAAAGAACTGTGTATTTATTAAAGAGTCCGGTTTTGACATAAACATGAGACGTAGTAGAGCTTGGTCTAGAAAGGGCACTGATGCTATAATCACTACTCTAAGTACTAGAGCAGCATCTCATGCTGTGATTGGAGAAATTTCAGCAGTAAGTATTGTTAATATGAGAGTATCTATGCCACCTAAAAAAATTAAGATCCAAGTTGGTAAAAAAAAAAAAAGCTGTCCCACCTAAAGCTCCCCAAACGAAAGGTACAACAACTGACCATTATATTAATTTTATCAGAGAGACATTGGACATCATGGATAGATATCTTGAAATGAAAGGTTTTTACCTTATCATGGATAATGCTCCGATCCATTTATCGAGTGAAGTAAACCAGATGGTAGAAAGAAGAAACAAAGACTCTAAATGCGTATATCTACCTCCATACTCTCCAGAATTGAATCCAATTGAACAATTCTGGACTATAGTGAAGCATAAAGTAAAGCGTGACCAGCTTATGGAGCCTGAAACGCTTTCACCAAGAATAACTGAAGCATGTAATGATGCCCCTTTATCTCACCTTGTCAACATTACTCAACACTCTAAAAATCATTTCGAAAACTGCTTAAACAAAGCCCCTATTTAAATAAAATGTTCCATATTAACTTCAAAGTGTTCCAATTGAAGTTCAAAGGGTGAAGAATCAATTGAAAATGATTATAGAAAGTGCACACAAATTTTCATCATATTTCACATGTCACAGACAAGTAATTGCAGGTTCACAAGTCACTTGGAAAAAATCCGCCAATCACTTTTGCCTCTATTTAATATCTATTGTGCTTGACAAAATATTTTTTAGTTCTTTCCGTTATCTATACCATGCCAAAGCAACATATTTACCTTAAGCATGCTTGCCATGTACGTAAGAAATTGTATCTGAACTCAACTAATTTAAGGCGTCATTATATTGATGTAGAAGGTAAACCTTTCGAGCTCATTGATAGATTGCCATGAAACCCTAACGCTTTACAATACATATCTTAATTTTGGTGAAGTTGCATCGCGATTTTATAATACACCCAAGTGAGTATTACGAGACGGAATGCGGGTCCAACTCTTAATAAAACTTTTGTTTTTGATAGAGTTTCTTTTATTTCAAAAGAACAAAGTAAGCGCTTTGTAAATGGGTTCATATTTTTTTTTGTCAAGTCTTGTTAAGCAGACTAAATCGGGTTTATAGACTAATTACACAATCGCGTATGCTTGCAACTGCTGTCAAATGTACTACGAAGAGCTCAACGATCTTGCAGATCATATGATACAATAACATGGTAAATATTCAAAGAATATGTATTTTTCATCGCGTAGTTGCTGACTTGCATTTTATTATCAGTACCTAAGGAGCATCCTGCAAATACGGCTAGTTTTGAAAGCTTAAATGACAAAGAAAAGTGGAAACTATCTACTGGTACCATTGTAGAAGATGTTCTGTACAACTTTAGTAAGCGATGTATTGTAGACCATCCAGCATGTTATATGATTCTCGATTTGGACGATACAACATACTTGAAAGAAAAGCTGTTTACTACGCAAAAAATCGATGAAATGAAGAAAGAAGCATCAATGAATATAATATCCAGGATTTCGCAAGATCTTGGTAATTACATTGACCACTTCAACTGTGACAACCTGAAAGATTTACGAACGCGTCTTGCAGATAAACATGATTGGGAAAAAGAGCACGATATGAACAAACATCATGATCTTGATTGGGTAAAGCATGCCATTCACTCATATTGTGGCACAGCCATTTGATTTTTTTAACTCCGGAAATCAATAATCTATGTGATAGATTATAGACAACAATCATTGTCAACAGACAAAAAAAATAGAAAAATTCCAAAAAACCCAAAAAAACTATTAGTATAAATATCTCTCTCGCTCTCAGAAACGAAACTTTACTTTTCTTTCACTTTTCTTTCACTTTTCTTTCACTTTTCTTTCACTTTTCTTTCACTTTTCTTTCACTTTTCTTTCACTTAACTTTTTATTTTTATTTTATTTTATCTTTTACCTTTTTCTTTTTTCACTTAATAAATCACAAGTGTTTTTTTTATAAACTTTTGATCTTATTACCAGCAAACAAGTCAAGTCCTTTGAAGCTAATATATCTTCATCGTAATCCCCTTTTTATTTTATTCTTTTATTTTTACTTTAATTTTTACTTTTTACTCAACTCAAGTCTGATCCGCTTAACAAGATCTGGTGGTCGCTCTACAAGAACCAATTTTATTCTACTTTAACAAGAACTATTTCTGCTTCAAGCACAAATATTTTTATTTTATCAATCACAAACTACTCTAAACTCAATATCTCCAAAAAATAACAATATGTCAGGCTCTACGAATCAGGAGAATTGAATACTGCCCAGAAAGAACAATGGCACAACAAACATGTATGCCTGCCTATTGATACAGTCTTTGACGACATCAATAGCATTCATGTTGTATCGTAAGTTTCAAAGAAGTAGTACGCGTATAAATAGTAATTTCGGTTTTTTTTCCAAACTTAGTGGTAAATCGGTGAGTCTGGCGAGTGCCCTACGTAAAAACAAAAGCAGAACAATCGGATCTATATCGGCAATCAAGCGAATCAAATCAGGATACAAATGTGACATGATTATTCGAGAGAGGAAAGCCAATCATGAAAAAGCAAATGAATTCGGTGCTGGTGAAACAGGAATCAAATCGAGTGGAACAAAACACATCGTAGAAGGAGGAATCAAATTGCCAAAAGTTTTAAGATATGCTGGATAATCTGGTCTTCAACAATAACAGCAGCTACGAAGGTCTTGCTACATTTGGATTACAACAGTCTGGCTTGAGCATGACATTAATTGTAGCAGATAAACCAAAGGCGTACATTACAAGAATTACCAGGTTAAAACAGTTGAATTTTCCGAGTGAAGTACGTCTCTTTGGTAAACAAGTGCTACCATTGCTTGTTTTGATGTGGCAGTTTAAACAGCTGATCTTGAAAATACAGCAACATATATCATGTAACCAAAACGATACCCCAAGAAACAGTGACTGATTGCAAATTTGTTTATTGGATGCCACCAGCACCATCGTTGCGCTGGTTACTTCAAAATCTACAGAGTATCTGTCAAAGAAAAGAAAACATAAAGTAAAATAAATAACGCGAATCTGATCGTTAATGTTAGGCATGTGTGAATTATTCAATGTATTACTTTACTTCTTTCGAGGCTAACTAAAAGACATGAATAAACATTGGAATAAAAATTAGAGGGGCGTGCAAATGAGTGCAAATGAGTGCAAATGGGTGCAAATGGGTGCAAATGGGTGCAAATGGGTGCAAATGGGTGCAAATGGGTGCAAATGGGTGCAAATGGGTGCAAATGGGTGCAAATGGGTGCAAATGGGTGCAAATGGGTGCAAATGAGTGCAAATGAGTGCAAATGAGTGTAAAAGGTGGTATAAAGATGGGCATAAAGATGGGCATAAGGATGGGTGGTGTCGTATCTGTACATATTAAATAAATACATACATTTAAATGATATATACGTCTTACTATAAACCATTATAATACCCACGACTCAAGTCATCATACATTTTATTATAGGGAATTACTATGCGCGCTCCGAAATGACGCTCCAAAAATCTCATTAAGCCGTCGTTTTAAATACTCCGTTTTCTTTGTATCCCCATTTGCGCGTAAAGCACAGCAAATGCAAGAGGCACACAGACTCTCTACTCATTTTCGGAGCGTCACACAAACTCTTAAAGCAGAGGTGTCAATCTATGCCAGAAATTCAACACAATCTTCTAATACAGAAATCCTTTTGTCCTCTAAAGTCAACACTGTTAACAGCATTATTATTGTTTAAGAAAATTTATCGTTCTACCGAGATCCTACTGTTTTTTTTTTATTAAGCATGCTCTATTTTGCGATTTAGATAAATATTACCCCCACAAATAGTATTTATGAAGCCATGCGTCTCGCCATTTGTTCGCTAGTTATGGCTATCTCTTCAATAGACAAAAAAAATCTGGAATATTTATAAAAAAAAATTATTTACAAAGGATCACCAACAAGGGCGTATAAATAACACGTAGTTTCTTGGATTTTAGCACGGTTGTGATCGTCTTTTGCAAAGCTAAAATGCAAAAACTCAAGCAATGCGGTTAAGCGCAAGATGTTATGTTTTGTTTCTTCTTTTCTGAAGTAATTGGTCAGCATTTTTTCATACTCTTCAGAGTGTTCTCCCATCTGAAAATCCAAGTCCAAGCCAGTAACTTTTTGGCACACATATTTGATCTTTAAGCAAAGAGACAATGTTAGGCGAGGTAAGCTTTTTTGTTTGATGCCGAATCTTTACTAATTGTTTATGTCTCTCTTTTTTTTACGTTGTAATAAGATATAGATTAAGTATTTTGTCTTATTTTAACATATATAAATTATTATTATTTTTAGATGGCTTAAAGTTATGTAAAAAAAAAAGGCGTATTGATTGACAATATTGACTTTAGAGGACAAAAGGATTTCTGTATTAGAAGATTGTGTTGAATTTCTGGCATAGATTGACACCTCTGCTTTAAGAGTTTGTGTGAAGCTCCGAAAATGAGTAGAGCGTCTGTGTGCCTCTTGCATTTGCTGTGCTTTACGCGCAAATGGGGATACAAAGAAAACGGAGTATTTAAAACGACGGCTTAATGAGATTTTTGGAGCGTCATTTCGGAGCGCGCATAGTAATTCTCCATTTATTTGCTCTTGAGATCGGCATGTTTAAATACCCAAGTATTTTGACTTGGTATAGGCCTTTTTTTTAAAAAAATACTTGAATAAAATTGGAAATAGTCTGTACTCCGACCGGTAGATTTTTGAGACTGGTCTCACCAAAATGAGACTGACAGTGAAAATACTGTTTTAAATAGTCTTTTTCGTGATTATTGTTTCTCAATACTTTATATATAATAATCACTATAGATAATCGAATAAAAGTCTTTAAATTAAATTCACAGATGTATTTGTTTCTTTTACTGCGCGTATAGTTTTGTACGGTATTGTTGCGAGTTGGATCTGTCAAGTTGAGAGGATAATTAGAAAGAACCTGATAGGAACTAGGATGCATAGATGGGACCAGCTACAGAAGGACAAGAGGCTGTGGCGTTAAGGGTTTCAAGTGTGATATTTTGGGAATGGGGCTTTTTGGATTAAAAACAAGGGAAGGATAGGTAACAAATAAGACGAGAATAGACAGACAGTCTAAGGGAAGGAAACTAGAGTTTATTGAATAGAAAAAAGGTCGTGATATTTGGACTGCAGAATATTTCTTTTAGAGGGTAGGTACACCATCTAAATAGGAAGATGAACGACAATAGTCATGTAATAGAAGGGGTAAGGGTTATAGATTTCCTGAAGAAAAACTAAGCATCATGAATGTTTTTTATTCCTTTTTGTCATAATTGGGTAAGCTCCAGATTTTCTTGTCCATTGTACACTAGAAGTAACGGGTCTTCTCTTTGTTGTCAGCCTTGACATATCCTTCTTATCTGCCATTAACCTTTCTCTGGCTTCGTATGATGCTTGTTTTGTTTTTAAAGACAATTCCTTAAATTATCCAAAGCAAAGGTAGTAGCATGATCTATGATATTGTATAAAATATAATAGCTCACAGGATTTACATTTAATTTATTTCTTCTCTCATAAACAAAGAATACAAATAAAAAGGCATTTTTTTTTATTTTTTATTTTTCTTCTTCTCTATTAAAGACTCCTAAATTTGATTTGTGTAAATATGAAAGACTTTTTTGATTTCTTTGGTAATGATCAATAATAAACTCGTACCTGGAAAAGCCTAGATTTATCTAATAGATTGACAACAATATAAAAAAATTTAAACATAAAGTTGGTTTTATTATTTCCCAAAACACACTATGGAACATCAGATTTTTTTTTTTTTTTGTATGAAGGCAATCATAAACTCATTGTTTCAGTATAACACTCAGGCTTGTAGTAACATCCTACAATTATTTGCTCCGAGTCAACCTTTGGTCGAAAACAAAGCTGTTTGATTTCAAACATTCACACTTCTTTTTCTTTTCTATTCAATCCAATGCATATCACCGCTGAAATACTACAGTCCTTTGTTTCCAAGGCTACTTATACACATTCTGTCTTATGTTATAATATTTGTTATGTGTTATTGAATTTTAAACACAAACCACTGTAGCCGGCAATCATTCTTATCTGTAAATGACAATTAAATTTTTCTAAAACGCCAAAATTTACCGACTGTATCAAGAGGTTTGCACATATTTTTTTTATTTTTCGCGAGAATTGAGGTACAAAGGGAACAAATAAAAAAAAAACTTTCGAAACCTTTTTTTTTTTCTTTTTTGAGCTAATAAAATATAACCACAAAAAAGAGTACAAATGAATAATAACAATACTTTATCGAATCAAGATGCTTACAAGGTAAATGTTCATTAAAAAAAAAAATAGAATAATTGCTTGTTCTTATACTTGCATTTAGTTGGTCTCCTTGACAAATACGTCACCTACTATAATGCCAGAATTGCATAATCCTAAACCTGTTGTTACTAATGAAAAAGCCAATCGAGTAGAGTCAATATCAAATTTTGCTCAAATAGACACGAAAGGTGAAAGTATCCTTTCAACCGAAAGTGTTTCAGGTAAAAAAAAAAAAAAAAGAAAAAAGAAAAGAAAAAACTATATTCTCCCCTCCCCCCACCAATATAATCATTCACACATACATCCCTAGTCAAAAGCAATGAGCAAGAAACAAGAGCTAAGGTCTCTGGTTTACCTTTAACTTGGGTTTTTTCCGAAGAACTCAAAAAGACATTTGCTATTTATCAATATACAAAGGTTTGTTATACCTAAAATAACAGACAATGCCGAGCTAATGTGTTTATAGATTGATCACGATGATCACGATTGGTACGTTCTCTTTCCTTCGTTCAAGTTGGCGTTAGAGGCACAAAAATCGGTTAGGAGCATTATGGGCTATGGAATTCGAATCGAAATAGTTCAAGAGACAAAACCTTTTGTGGTGAAAGAATACGTGAACGCGTTTATCAAGGATGCCGGGACTGCGCCTCCATTGACTTACGATTTCTTGACACCCCCAAAGACACAGAAAAGAAAGAGAACGACCAAACCGAAACAGGCGCCGAAAAAGAAGATCAGGGCAGGGAAGAAGGCACCTCAAAATTCTGAGCCGTTGATACCAGCTCAAGAACCGGTCGAGGATATGAAGGCAGTGCAAGTCAAGCCGGTTGAGAAATCAGTCGAGGAAATCAATTCAATGGAGGATATTATGGGTAGTTTTAGTAGTGTGAGCAGTCTTAGTAGTGAAGAAGAGATATACAGTGATTTGTCAGAAGTAGAGGAGTTCACAATGGAAAAATTATTGGAAAATTTGGATTCTCTAGATTGTCTGGATGAAGAGGAAGAAGAGTGGTTAAGGGAACCTCTCTATAAAACCAAATTCGATAACGAGTGGGATCCACTTGAACAAATAAATGATATAGAGGATCTAAAATTTTTAAAGCTAGCTGTGAAGGAGAAATACAATTCAAAACAAGGTAAAAAAAAAAAAACAAACAAAAACAAAGACGCTCAGACTATCACAAATAGATTCTATGGAACTATTGCAGACAGTGAGCAACGAGGGAGAGGCATCGAATCAACAAGCTGCTCGAACACGCCCTTATTCTCGAATCCCCGAATCTGTCAAGGCCACTTATTTACCAAAGAATAAGGTTTTGATAGCAGAACATAAGCCAGTCGACAAAAGATCAGCTAGTGTTAATGGTAGACGACTAGTCTCTGATATATTTTATCAACACAAGTCCCAGGCAGAAGCGGATGCACTCAAGTTTCATCAACTCAAGAAAAGAAAAAAGCATCTTGTATTTGACAAATCACCCATTCACGACTGGGGGATCTACGCAGGCGAGCCTATTCAGGCCCATGATATTGTAATTGAATATATTGGAGAAATCATTCGTCAGCAGGTAGCAGAAATTCGTGAGAAACATTATGAACGGATTGGAATCGGAAGCAGCTATCTGTTTAGAGTAGATGATGACATGGTCATTGATGCCACAAAGAAAGGTGGTATGGCAAGGTTTATTAATCACTGTTGCACGGTAAGCTAAACCAAGCAGATGAATAAAAACTCATTCTTGTAGCCAAATTGCAGTGCTAAAGTGATCACGGTGGATAAGAAAAAGAAAGTAGTAATTTATGCTAACAGGGATATTGTGCCTGGAGAAGAAATCACTTATGATTACAAGTTCCCTATCGAAGCTGAAAAGATACCTTGTTTCTGTGGAAGTAAATCTTGCAAAGGATCGTAAGTAAAAATGTATCTTTTTTCTATGAACATGCGCTCTAATTTTTCTATAGTCTAAACTAAATGGTGGTGCTATCTTGTAACATGAATAAAAGCTCATACGGGACTTAGTTTACTATATCATTTGAAAGGCAAAAAAGCTTGCATAACTTGTGTTACTATGGTGCATTTTTGACCAATGAGAAATGAGTGAATCTGCATTTTTTAAATTTCGACGAAAACTAATGTCTTCATCCCATTTGAAAGGTTGCTGACTGGTATTGTCTTATATATATATATATTGTAGGCAAATAACTAACCAATTTCATTGTCAACAAGATTTGCTGTTCGTTCCTCCTGCTCAGCAACCCCTCAGTCATTACTGCCAATGGATTGTGCGTTTTCCACTAAACAATTTGAGCTGGGATTGTCTTTAAAGAACGAGTTGCTGTCGGTAACGTCAATTGACAAGAAAAGATATTCTATACTGTCTTGCAAAGGTGTTTCTAAGTTTCTTTAGATTTATCGAAATATTTCTCTGTCATGAAAAAAGTTAAATTAGCTTTAGAAATTACAAGATTTATGTCAATTTACTTGCAAAGATATCATCATCAATACAAAATACACAGCTTGAGCAAGATGATTCTCAGATAAAGCAAATATAGTCGCTTTCTGATAGTGAATGAAATCACCAAGCTCTATTAAAAAACAGAATTTGTGAACGACAATTTGCTTTTGCATTACTTGACAACCATTTTTTTATAGCCGGCAATTGCTTTTTTTTTTTTGTAATCGGCAACATCCAGCCGGATTGTATTAGTAAAATACTTCTTTGTGTTACAAGGGCGTTTAGTATTGATTTTTTTTTTATCAGCCTCGTATTCTTTTGTGGCAAATATTTAAATAATATTGAGTTATTTTAAAAAGCATTTGAAGATATTCCTGTTATGATGTAAACATACAGGACTTTTAAAGCCTCCTCCCACATAGTCGTAGCCAGAGGTTTATTTTTACACGTAAAGACAAGATATCCGATTCAAGGCAATGTCATCGGTTCTAAAAAAAAGCATGATTATTCCATAAAAAGGTTGTTTTTTGAGATTGAAAATAAGCTTTTGAAGGAACAATAGAAAAAAAAGTCAGACAAAAAGAAAAAATTTGAAACAAGAGATAAACGGGTGACAATAGAATTTTTTTTTATAGAAGCAGAGGTTGTTTATTTTGATTAAAAATTCTTTGATAAAAAGAATTTCGTCTATTACTTTCTGTCATGAGAGCGAAATCATAGTCCAAGAATTCTTGTTCCAGTTGTAATCTACATCTGGCTTCTTCCGTTACTGGTAGACTATCTGCATACAATGGAAGTGACATTCTTTTGGTAGAATAAACAAGACCGTCTTCTTTAATATCTGGTTTCACTGTTTTGTATTTCTATATATATAAATATACATATAAATAAGAATTCTGGTTGTATATATTATTTGGTTACATTTAGTCGACAAGGTGAGGTCAATTGCTTTTTTTCTAATTTGCCCCAATCCAGGCCTCGGAACCAAGGATGTGATTTGAACTTTTCAAAGTCATCTGTATGACATCCTAACCTTTGATAAGGTGATTTGTCCAGCAACTAAGAAAAATAGGTGAGTATGTTCACAAAAGTCTCTTTTTTTATGTAATATTTACATTTGTGATAAAGTTCATACAGTCCAATGATATGATTTTATAGGCATCTTGAGGAAATACAAGTGGATCATTTATAATTGAGTTTACCAAAATGTCCTTTGATTGTGCTCTAAACGGACGCTATAATGGTGATTGTTATTATTGTTTTTCTTATAAAAGGCGATGATTACCGAGCCAAGTAAAAGTTCAAAAGTTAAAACACCCAAGCTCCACCAATCGACTGAAGTGGAATACCCCTTTTTTGCTAATACCTCTGGAGCCATATAGGCAACAGTACCTGATCTTGACCAAGCAAGAGGTTGTTGAGGTGAAAACTGAACGGCGACATTAAAATCCGAAAGATGAGCATAATTTTGCTGGTCGAGCAAAATATTCTCTGGTTTGATATCGCGATGTGCTATACGATTTGAATGAAGGTAGGAAAGTGAGAGGACGATACAGGCTACGTAATGTCGCACCTGTAGCTCTGGGAGTGTCTGCTGTTGTTCAAGATGAAACCGAAGATCACCGCCCAACATAGGATCCAGGGCGAGAAAAAGTGTGTGATCATCTTGAAAGGCATAGCGGAGGTTGGTGATGAATGTATGATTAATACGTCCCAAGATGATTCTTTCCGAAAGAATATTATCGACTGCCTTTTGCTTTATACAGATGGTCTTGTCCATATATTTTAACGCGAATTGCTTCTTTGTCTTTCTGTGTTGTACAATTCTCACTTTGCCAAAGACTCCTTGACCGATCAATTTCTGCAAATCAAAATGACTTAAATTGGGTTCTGTTATTTCTGTTAAGTACGAGAAATTCGTGGCTGTGTGTTTTTACCAGTTGTAAAATCAACATTTTCATAGCTTTGTTTGCAGCAGCATGCGCCCATTGTTTATATAAAATAAAATTAAAGAAAAAAAAAAACAAAAAAAAACAAAGAGTGATCCTTTTTAATAAAGTGTAACACTGATACTGTTTCATTGAGAATCGTCACATGCTTCATCTGAGTTATCCATTGTATATCTATTAGTCTAGGGCTGGCTACAATACTCTTCTCTCTCGACATTTGAATTCAGAGCATTTTAGTCCAGATTCTTTTAGTCCAGATTCTTTTAATACAATAACAATCTACATCAACATCTATGTAGCATAGTGGGTCAGTATATCAAATTCAAAAACATAGCACTTTAAGGCACTTTTCATTGTCAATTAATGACTGTCTGAGTAACAAATGGATGGGTACCTGGGAACTGAAGCCACGTACTTTTTATATTTTATGATGCTAAACAAGTGCAAAAAAAAAAAGATGAAACTTCAAATTTGCATAAAGTTCCAGACTTGCAAACAAAGGGTTAGACAATGTTCCTAGTTTAGAATACTTTGCTTCTTTCTTCTCTTCGGGGTTTGAGCAGTAATGGTGACACTCTTGAGAAGCTTTTGTATTCTTACTTTATATAATTTTCCCCCGATATTCTCCATAAAGAGAGAGAGAGAGAAGGGGGGGGGGATTTCAGTTGTAAGTGTTCATGTACCAGTAAACTACTAACTTAAATTTTATTTACCACTAATTGAACACCAAATGTTTTTTTTTTTTTTGTGTAGTATTAAGAAGTCGTATCTCTCGTTTGACCTCAATAAAAATGGGGCAACGTTACGCGTACTATAATCGATGAACCAAAAATAACAATCTGGACCATTTATTGATTGTGTTTTATTGAAAGCAACAAACTGATTGATTCATTCTTTATTTTCGTTTCCCAAAAAAAAATCCATCTTTATAGTAGGTAATTATATCACTGCAAAAAAAAAAAAAAAATTATGTGCGGAAGTAAAATTGTACTTTTTTTTCATGCATCAGTAATTTTTCTGCTAAATAGCAGAATGTGAATGTAAACTAATTTTAAAAACAAAACTTCATCTTTTAACAGTAAAAATAATTGCGGCTGTGTACGACGAATAACAAGAGTTTACTGTGTTTAAACCATAGATAATAGATTCTAAGACTTTGTTGAAAGGATTAAGAAAAAATTTATTTACAAATATGTTGTGTCGAACAAGATTTCTGGGACTTGCATTTATGGACATACATAATACCCTCTGAACGCGTGTATGTTGGATGAGATGACCGCAGCAGGGCTTTCAAGGCACTCTGTGTCGATGACGTAAAGCTTACCATCCCTGAATGACTTACAGTCACCCGTGAACACTCTACCCATTGTGATCCCACTGCTAAAACATGATTTTGTGGTGATATCAATGCTGACCAGACAAAGTGTCTTCATTTCATCTTTGACCTCACATGCAAAAAAAAATAACACTCTGCCAAAAAAGATGCCCCATACCAAGTCAACAACCGAGTCTTCTTCAAAGAAGAGAAAGAGAACAGCCTTTCCAGAGATCCAACAATGCTGCTTTTGCTGTTTCTAGTTCTTCTCGAACTTTCTTGTTTTTGTTTTCTTTGACTTGGTAATAACCCAACTCTTCAATCAACAATATCGTGCAATGTACAACAAGAACACAGTCTAATCGACGGCCCTCATGTACCCTATTGTCTTGTTGACATTCTTAAAGCTCCTTCAAAAATCAAAGGCGCTGATCGCTGCAGTTTTGCCATTGCTGATCCAATCCTTTCTCTGTATCTGTTTGGCAAGCAGAGGCCATTTTCTCCATACTGGCCGATGATGATATTCCATGTTTGGCGTGCAATATTGTGTCCAAACATATGCATTTCGTCCATCCCAAAATTCTGTGGACCATCAAAAGATTCCAAAAAAGCCAACGGTGTTGGTACTTTTAATTCACCCGACTTGACTTCGCCTCTAAAGTTTTCCAGGGTACGTATTCTTCCTTTTCGAATTTTCAACATACGTACCACTGATCAAAGCAGAAAAAATGTCGCAAATACGTCAAGGATTCTTGCATGAGTGACCTGCGTGATTACATAGACCGGCTACACCAGGAATATCGCCACTAGTGACAGCCAAGTGAATACGAAAAGTGTATTCTTGACCGTTTGCTTTCAATGAGATTCCATTCTCTTCCGAGGCCTTGGGTTCCCTTATCAAGGGGTTCCAGAAAGGAATCCTTTGGTTTGCCTTGGTCCAGAGGTACGTGCGATGACCAAGAGATTCTCTTTTTGGTATCTAACCGAAAAGGGAAGATTCATCACATAAGCCATGACAATCGTTTGGCTGTGGCTCTGTCTCTTGTATACAGAGAAGCTATCCACATACAGCGACAGGATGATATCATTGGCACTGTCCATTTTACTCCAATTTCTTTTCATGTATTCACCATCGAAAATGCCAGCCATAGTGGTGCCCTCGGGAGAAGTAACGGGTCTACTTCTGATCAGATCGCGACCATAGCTGGTAAGATAAAATGTACCAAGTTGCTGAGAGATGGGGATGTACGACTTGAACAATTGACAAAATGATTCTTTGAATGCTGAATTATGTTTTGGAGATGTTGAATTGGAATTTTATGTGTAGCATCAACAATTCTTGCTTCTAGTGTTTCAGTGTCGTGGGGCTTGTTACGTCTAGTTTTATCTTTTACTAATGCCCAGAACAGTATCTGATCCGACCTGTCAATCGTGCCTGACCGCTGCGGAAGGCCAATACACTTCTTAACCACCTGCTCTTACAAACACCAAGTATGGTAATATATTTGGGGCCTCTACTTTGATTCACAGTTCAGTATAGTTATCGTTCAACGGGCCATTTTCTCACTTCAACTATCCAAATTTAAGCTTCCTCGTTATAACTTGTCTTCTCAACAGCTCACCGCTTGTACTCTACTTTCTTTCTAGTCTGCCCATTGGACTTTTGACGCCTTCTGATGTTGCCGATGTTCTGAAAACTGTTTTTTTCAACATTTCGACACACTTTAATTCGAGGAGGATTAAAATCAAAAATCTATCCAGTCTGGTTTTTTTTTTTTTTTTTTTTTTTTTTTTATCTCGATAACTTCAATATACCAAGTAATAAAAGTGGTGCCAAGAGCATATTGGCAATAGGCCACTTTGTTTGACAAATTAAAGAAACAGTTGGAAGAGGCGTATCCTTTTGTGTAAATAATGAAACAAGAGCACAATGCCAACGAGATCAATAGAATATTGAATAATGCAGACACAGAAACAACGTCATTGAAGTATGAATTGATTTAAAGATCAAGAAGCCAGTGCAATGTAATGAATACTATTTGCTTTTGCCAGTTGAAAAAGATGGGAGACGTTCAAGCCTCTAGTGACTATATATTAATTAGCCATTTTCTTGAAGCTGCCAAATTACTGAGAATGCGCAATGAATAAGATTTAGAGAGCTGTCTTATTGATCAGGATGTTTAAAGTTTATATATATATATATATGTATATATATATGTATATATATTGCTGTTTACTTTGCAAGTAAGGTGATTATTGTGTCAAAATCTCCAGGGCCAAGAATCTAAAACATAGATCAATGGTAAATTAATTTCACAAATTGACTTTACTTGCTCCGCCATGTAAACGGTTAAGAAAAAGAGAGCCTTTAGTAGAAAGCTTTATGTTATATTTATATATACATACATATACATTTTTCACAGTGTGCTCCTCCAAATCGTGGTGGCATCTTGAAAGGGATTAATTGTCTGTTGCCTTCAATGTGCAATTTTTAAAAATCCATCGTACTCACTGTTTTTGTATTCCAGTGATTTGTTCTTCATTTGGGTTGATGTCACCTGGATAATTTTTAACGAATGTTAGCCCTCTTTTTTTTATTTCTATATCGACAGTTCACTTTAAGTGTATTCTTAATATATTCACTATACTTTAATCCTTCCTTCTCTTTTTTTGTATAGGTAAACAATATGCGTCATTGGCGTTGTTTTGTGTATATTGATCTCTAAACTGTCTATTGAAGACAAAATTGGCTTTGTGAACTTAGTACAGTGGTTCCAATCTCAATTGGTCACTTTTTTGAACTCAGTTGATCACCCTTTTGAACTTCAATTAATCATTTCTTTGAACTTCAATTGGTCATCTTTTTGAGCAAAATTTTTGCGCACTAAGAAATTTCAATTCGTGATTCTTTTGGTACCGTGGGCGCTGTAGGTGTGGTAATAACCTATTCATAAAGTATTTGTGTAAAAAAAATATGAAAAATGGACCGGTCCAATATTGACAGGTCCAAAAGAAATGAAAACCCTCTCTCTTCCTTAAAAATGATAATTGTTTCAAAAGAAGCTGCTTGCATTTTTTATGGTAGAGAATACACCAAAAAAATGTTGAAAAGTATTTGAAAAGAATAGAGGAAATGGAGGAAGTAGACATTTGTTATACGACCAATCCCCGTCGCCCGCTTTTACAATGCACCATGTCGTGTTCAAGCTCATTTATCAAAATATTTCAGTTCAAAAAGAGAAAAATATCACTTTCAATTACAATATGAATAAAATCTCTCTCTTATTCTGTCTCGCTAATTCCGTGTACACCTTAAGAACCAACTACCAGCCATTTCACACCAATCGTATACACGGAACGCCAGACGAGTACCGACTATACGTGTCAAACAACGAAGAAAAAGTAGAAGCAAGCAAAGATATAACCTTTGGTAATTAGCTATAAATTTCAAAACCCAAATTTACAACTTTTACTAATTAAATTAAAAAAAGTGAGCGATGCTCAAGTAGTTGGGTTTATTAACAGCGTTTACCGGCTCTCAAATGAGTACTACTCTGGCTCTTTTTACAGTTTAAAAACAGTTTCAATGAAGGAGATATTTGGTGCAATATGAAAATACACCGACAGATTTGATGAAAAAAGTTTACTTTCTTTTACCAGCTGGTGCAACAAGAATAAGGTTGACTTATTGTCAGTCGAACCTAAACGAAAAGTTCTAAAAAGGGACAAGCAAAAAATAAGATTATATTTATTGAGCGTGCTTAATACAAAGTATCATGGTAATGATGAAGTGATATACAAGTAAGAGATTTGTACTAAAATTTATCTTAGATAATGTTGCAAATCATATTCAAAACATTTACCACAGCACAAAGCACAAATCAGTAATTTAAAGAAGATGGTCTGAACATCGTTGGTAATTGTCGTAAGTCAGACTTGAACAAGCAAGGCAACATCATAAATTTGTTACAGCGCATGGTCGACAACCACTACCAGCGCTCGCTTGTTGATAAGGTGTTTGTGTCCCATGCAGTAACGCAAGTTCTTTTTCTGAAAGGGACTTGTTGTTTGAGTTGTTTTAAATAAAGTATGAAATTGGACTGAAAGTCGATGAGTCTCTTGAGCCTCTTTTATTGAGTGAGAACGAGAGAGAGAACCCACTTATTGCAAATTACGTCTCGATAATAAGATTGAGAAATTTAGATAGCAATAGTAGTACAAGGTAGTAAAAGATAAAACTAGACGTACAAGCCCCACGACACTGAAACACTAGAAGCAAGAATTGTTGATGCTACACATAAAATTCCAATTCAACATCTCCAAAACATAATTCAGCATTCAAAGAATCATTTTGTCAATTGTTCAAGTCGTACTCCTATCTAATGATCTTACTGGCCATGTCCGTAAAAATGATCAGGAAAATAAAAGTCGTTAAGTTTTTTAAAATCATGTAAACTTGCTTTCTTGAAATCCGCGAATTTAACTTTCAAAGTCTGCACTTTTTTCAAATTGAGAGTGGAATGTAACTAAAAAGAGGGACTATTCTGCAAAATATTGACGTTACACGGATTGTTAACATTATACACATATTGCACGTATATGTACACGTTTTTGCACTTTTTTTTTTTTGCAGTATAAGTTATTTATGAAAAGATCTTACAAAAGGAAGTTTAAACTTATTAGCCAAAGCTTTTAGTGATCGCAAAGTATTATATTAACAACTTTTTTGAAAAAAAAATCTTTTTCATGATAATTTTCAACTAAGAAAAACAACTAAAATAATATACTGGCACTCATTATGAAATCGAATAATAACCTGGTGAATGACATCACTGTTCAAAAGTAAAAATGTAGTATCTTTTCTTCAATTTTATAATTTGCTCAAGATTTTACTCAGCCTTATTATAGGAGCGTGTTTTATAGATTGTAAGTGTTTTACAAATCGGTTGTACTGTTATATATCTTCTACGTGAGTGTCCAACGATTCTGGAAGTGAAAAAAAAAAAGAACTAACGGCATAAAATAGATATTGACGAAAAACTACTCCGGAGGGGAAATCACGATTTTGAAAACCACTATGTAAGCATAATATAAGAGCTAATGTTTTGAAACAAAATCATATGCTATGTTTATCAAGAGCACGATATATTAGTTTGTCGTTCTTTACAAAAATCTTACATAAAAAAAAGGATTATTTTTGTCATTTTGGTTGTATTTAAGACGATCTAGACATATCTTTGAAACATAGAAGTCAAATCCAGAAAGAGGGGGCTTAGATACCAATTAGAAAACATCACCTCTCCATGCCGAATAACCTTTTATTCGAGGTTTCAGAGTACACATAAAACAGAAAAAAGGTCACACACAACATCCAAATTAGGAGTTTGATTTTTTTTTTTTTTTTTTGAAAAAGGTATGAGGGGTCATTTTTTATTTTATACCTTTTCTTAATGACATGAATGAAACTAAAGAGACGGACAACAAAACCAAAGATACCATACAAGTACCAGAATACTATTATGCTGTTGATGTTGATTATTTGACTCATATGATTTGTAACTTTTTCCTTTAAAAAAAAAAAAAAGAGATGTGAATTTTCTGATTAACATAACCTTAGCTGATATGTTAACCAGACTTATATCCCACAATGACCTTATACCATTGACATCAAGCAACCTCACTCGGTTTCATTCCCGTACGCCACCCAATATATCACTGGGTGACTACCTGCGACGTATTGTAAAATACACCTCTGTGGAAAAATCCTGTCTGTTGATACTTTTGATATACATCGATCGCGTCTGTGATCGACATCCGCATTTCACCGTATCTTCATTAACCGCGCATCGATTTTTGATTACGGCAGTGACCGTTTCCTCCAAAGCTCTGAGTGATTCTTATTGCACCAATTCACACTATGCTAAAGTAGGTGGGATATCCACTCAAGAGATCAATGCACTCGAGTTGGAATTCTTGAGATTGATTGACTGGCACTTGTCCTCTACGGGACCTATTCTTCAACAGTATTATACAAATCTGGTAGATCAACATCCTTGTTATCAAAAGACACTACCCTTGCACACACAGGGTAAGAAACGGCGAAAGAACGCCAGAGAGGATTCGGATAGAAAAGACAAAGATGATTCGGATAATGATGATGATAAAGAATTAGACGCAGAAACAGAATCAATATACAAGCATTTTGATACATTATTAGAGGATAATAACATTCTCTATATTGCATGAAAAAATATCTGTATCGCACGGGAACTTTTACACCACACACACCTACGCACTTAAAAAAACATTAGAAATAAAAGAAGAAGAGAAAGGGGGAAAGAAAACGCTGGCGTTCTTTAATAAATACTCTGATTTTACTATTATTATACATTTCCTGTAGGTGGCATGCTTCTAAGAAACGGGTTGGATATAAAACGAGGATAGTAATTCATGAAACCGGTTGGCATTATACCATTAAATGTCATGATACCTCGAAGTTTATCGAAATAGTAAAATATACACGCTGACCAGTATATCTTTTATAAGGAGTTAATTTCTATATAATTTCATGAGATAGTGATACTTACATAACATACAGACATGACTACAAGTAGACAAAGTGAGAGCTTGATTTCATCTTCCCATAGCATATGACAATGAAACAGGTCAGAGTTATTCATTGCTGACTGATAATCGACCTGTATTTGTGATCCATTCGTGGCAATTATTCTTTCATCGACTTGTCCAATAGACTGCCCCAAGCACCAATTCATGTAATTTGCTTTCTGGATCCCAAACAAGATCGTGTTTCCCAGAATATCCATCAAGAACACAGGTACCGTTATGACTAAAAGAAGAAACCCTAATTGAAGAATTCCAGGTCGATCCTAAAATGTGAGCAAAGGTTGTAATTTTACTGCAATCTTACAACAAACAACCCAAATAATATAAACAATGCAACTAGACCAAAAAAGATAGAAATAGATCCCAAGTACAATTAATGCAGTTTTATCCAAGTATGAAAATATGACTATAAAAAAAATTCCAAATTGTCAGTCAATTAAAGAAAGAAAAAAAGTACTCACACGTATAGCCCAAGAATGCAGTAGTAGCAATATAAGTATTAAGCCCCTAAAACAAATTAGCTTTAGATTGACTTGTATCACATGTTTATAATGATATTACAACCCATATAGCACAAGCTATTCCACAACCTCCTCTTAGTGACATGATACCACAAAACTTTCGATGAAACTTATTGTTATCTTCATACTTTGTTTCAATATGTGGTGTTCGCTCAAATATGGTCATTTATTCCTCCTGTTTTTTTATAAAAAAAATAAAGTAAAGAAAATAGAAAGAGTACTTAATACATCTATCTTTTATGTATACTGGTTTTGGAGAATTGTTTTCATACAAATTTCCTAATTTAAAGCCGGGGAAAAAAATATAGTGTAAGGTTTATAAGAATATTTATGATTTCAATTTTTTATTTGACTATGGCAGTGTTTTTTTTTTTTTTTTTTCTTTCTTTCTTTTCTTTTCACATAGCCCTTTTGGTTACATACAACTTGTGATATGGATAATCTTTTTTCGTTGTATGACAGTTTTCTTTTCACTCCTTTTCTCCCCCCCCCCAAAAAACTTGTATGAGTACCATTTTTAAAGTCTTATGATGGCTGGATTTTGCAATACTGCTTTTTGGGAAGTAGACTATAATAAGGTTAAACACGTTACTTTAAAAACTTGTGGATTACCAGAACCAAAGGTTAAAAAAAATGATACTTGAGAATATAACGCATGCATCCAGATTTGTTGAAACTGACTCAAATCGTATGACACATTGCTTCCCCATCTAAACCAACCATTGAAAAGCTCAAGTCATTCCTATTGCAGAGATTTCTCAATATTTAGACCTTGACTAACGCATTACCTTTGCACTAAATGGATAACATAATCGATCCATGTCCTCAACTGTCCACTTGTCCCCTTCCCCTCTTAGTCGATAGACCTTGTATGACCTAAGTGAATTGGAGGTTCCGGTATATACAAGAAAGGAGCTGTATAAGCCTCAACCGAGCATAAAGACTGTACTCAGTATACTTTTAATGAGCATGAGATTGAATACTTGACTTACAATTTGAACATAGATGCTTTAAAGAGTTGGAGCAATATCTGTTTTGTGAAATACTTTATAGATCCTCAGCTTCAGATAGAAGAAGCTGGAGGTAGCAAGTTGAAAGTAATTCAATGTTTATTGTCATTGTTTCCTTTGACTGGCATGCTTTTGCTTAATATAGCGGCCGCCACCTCTTTTACAGAAGATGATAACTGCTTCCATCAGAAAATACAGACGTGTCAAAAACTCTAATTTATCCATAAAGGAGAAATAGAACTAGTGGGGTAACACAGATTGAGATATCAATTTGACAGGACATTAAATGAATTATAATAAAAAACTGTTGATGACAGCTAACTTCAAGTAAATCAGACATATCCACCAAGAAGCGCATATTCTTTCAAGGAAGAGGATAGCCGTGGACTTTGTGGTTGTGCAGAAGAAGAAGAAAAGAATATTTTACAAGATCTATATCACTAATCAAGCTCTATAATGCAAGATGAAGCATTTATTTCTCTGTATTTTAACAAAGACTAAATATTACCATGATTCTTTAATCTCGCTTTTTAAGATGTTACAGTGTTTTGGCTTCCCTTTTAATAATTCACATCCGCCATGCTTGAAGTTTGAAAGACAGCTGTCAAGCCCGGAAAAAAAATTAATTTCTTGTTATTGTCAAGGTGCATTTAACAATACTATCCTTCTTTTAAAAATTTAATTGTAGCTTCGTTACACATTACGTTTGAAGGAGATTTTTAAATTATGCTCCAAGTTTGAATGCTTTTTTTTTGTATGCGTGTGTTACTCTAAAAATATTTTTTTATTTTATTGTGCTGATTTTTAAATGTGTGCGCCAATAATATCGGAGAAAAGAGCAAGCTTTCTGTCTCTCTCTTTTTTTTCCTTTTTTTTTTTTTTTTTTTTTCTTTACTTCATGGTTATGGCACAGCAAAAGTCTGATAATTTTGAAAATAAATCAAGACGTGAAGGAAGCTTAAATGTTCCTATTCACCCAGATGATGCTAAAGATAAAGTGTTTACCGCTATTATGAAAGCCCTTGTAAAAATGGAAAATAAACCGAGCTCCCCGAAAGAATTGGCAAATATCATTGTCAAACACAAATATGCAACTTTGGGGTAAATAATAAAAAAGAAAAAAAAATGTTTCAGAAATAACACGTATTGTATATAGTGGTGCCACACCATTCGCTACTGTGTCTTCTCGTATTTCTCAACATTTCAAAAGAGCAGCCGAACATAATCCCCCTCGAGCACCATTACTTGCCAAACACATTGACCAACACCATTCTAGAAAAATTAGTTATTCTTTAGCTACCGAGTCAGTATCGGGCCCTATTGAACAAGACACAGATACAGAGGATGAAGAGATACCGAGAGGATCCAAAAAACGTAAAGCGTCCATACAAGTACAACCAGTGTCGGACAGCGAACATTCAGATTTTCATGAAGAAATGTTTCAAGACACAAAAGATAAGCTCGAAATTAAAAGGCCTCGAAGGACTTCATCAGCCAAAATAACAGAGGCAAGAAAAACTTCACTTTCATTCAACAGCGGCTTTCCGGGAGAACAAGAGCTTTGGACACCCTTTTCGTTTGAACATGATTTTGAAAATGTCTTTATTCATGATCCTTCTACTGCACATCATATTCCTTTCAATATAGCTACACCAGAGTCGATTCCGGTTTCTGAACTGGATGACTATTTCACAACTCCTTCCTCTGGTTCAAGGTCTCAACGAAAGAGCTTTTCTTCCGCTATGCTCGGTCCGAATGATAAATCTCTTTTACAAAAGGTATTATTAGCAAGTGCTGCAAGAGGCGTTGCAGATAAAATCGAAGAGAAAGCAGAGGAGGAAATCAATAAAGAAGAAGTTGTAGTGAAAATAGAGCCTAAAAATGACACGGAAGACAATGAAGATCTTAAGCCGGAAATAAAATTTGAACAATGTTCACTACAAGAGTCTGTACCACCGCCACCAAGCGACACAAACAAATCGGCGAGTAGCTCTAGTCTGATGAATGTAGAAAACAGCGAAGACTTTGTAAGTTTTGAAGAAGACGAAAAGAAAGAAACAACGCCGACAACAATGCCTACACCTATATTGCCTGCACCTCCCAATATTAAACGAGACATATTACCTCTAAACACAACCTCGTCTGCTGCGGCACTATCAGCATCCGAACTACTAAAATCAATGAACATTCAAAACATCAACTTGCCCGCACTACAGCAAATGACGTCAAATCTACACACCTTACAACAACTATCACCCACATTTGATTTGGCAAAAACAATGGCCGTTTATTTACAATCTTTGACTAAATCTGTCAACACACCATCAGCATCCTCATCCTCATCTAATACACAACCTACAGTAGACATAAAATCCATATTGTCCAGGTTTCCAGTTTTAGAAGCTTTACTTCGAAAAGACATCAACAAACCCACACAACCACAACCATCACAACTAACACAACCAACACAACCATCACAACCATCACAACCATCACAACCATCACAACCACCACAATCACCAACACCGACACCAGCACCACCACCGCCTGCAGATACTGTGCCCAACTTGGTCGACGCCAACAGTTCTGATCCGGTCGTCCACACCCTGACCCCATGACGCCTGCCATGTACATCACCATTATAGAGAATATCACAATCTGTACCGTTGTTCTCGAAAAGACAGAGACTACACCCGAATTCCGTATCATGCGACGACTCGACACAGGATTCATCAACGGCACCTGTCTACTCGCAGCCGGAGGTATCGAAACTGAAAGTGAACGCAGCATGATCCTCAGCTTTGAAATGGATCGTGTACGTATGCCAAAAAAAAAGAGCCCACTCTTTGGCACCTGGATCCCACTTCGTCGAGCGCAAGAACTAGCCATCACCTGCTCGGTGCAGCACAAGCTTGGTCACTTTTTGGAGGATTCGATTGAGGCTTATTTTCCTTCTTTACCTATCCGAAAACCCGGTAATCGACTGACCGCGCTCGCCCTAGCTGCACTTCGATCGGATAAACGACAGGAACTGATGAAGGAAGATAAAAGGGAAGAAAGTGATTCCGAGTCGCATGAAGAAGAAGCTGGGTCTGATACAGACGTCAAGAATATGTTGGCAGGTTCTGCTCTCCAGGAGCTTCTCAGTAGGGCCAGTTTGCCTCACCCGACTCATATTCATCCAAAGGACTTGCAGAAAAAGAAGAGGCGGACGTCGTTGCCAGAGTTGCCTGAGGATAATTCTCCGGAGGAGCCGCCGGTGAATGACAAACCGCGAAAGAGGTCTGGTGGCAAATGGCCAACGCATAGTGGCGGTGGTGGTGGAAAATTAGCATCGTACGGGATAAAGAAATCGGCCTCAACGGGTGGGAATATGTTTGCTAAAAGAACACCAGCAGGTGGTAAACGAAATGTACAAAGAAAAGTAAAAGAGCCTGAGGAAATGGAAGAAATGAGGAATATGGTGTGGAACACACAACAAGTAGTCAGTCTACGCGTCTCACTGCCTCGGATCCAAATGACAAGGAAGACGAGAATGAAGAGGATGAAGATATAGATATTGGTGGAAGCGATTTGATGATGATCTCCGATAATAAAAATAAAAATCATAGCTCTGTTTTGCTGCATCAAGGAATTTAATTGAGATTTATGCCAATTCGCTTGATATATGTATTTTGGTCACTTTTGTTTTTTTTTACCACGAATCTTAAAATGACCAAAAACTAAGTTCTAAGCTGTCTTTCTATTATTATTTCTATCGCTTAAACAACTTGTAGATTAGTGGTTTATTTTATTGTTCTTTGAAAATACAAACAGAATTTTTAATCACTTTTTTTTTATTTTTCCGCAAAGAGACACTTTTACCCAAATGACAAGCAAAGATTTAGCCATTTTAATTGACGAAGATCAAATTCAAGAAACAGATTTTTTCAAAATCAAAGCATTTCCCAGAAGATAGTGAGCTGCGCCATTTTAGTTTTAGGAGGGAGGTTGACTTTGTCTCATTAATTTTACAAGATCTTTTGCATTGATGTTTCTAGTGAAATGAACGACATGTTAAATCCTTCTTTAGACGGTGGTCTTCAGAATAGCAACTTTAATAAAAGGTAAAAAACTATCAAAAGAAGGAGACTCAAATATTTCTTTTTCTTAGTACAAGAATAAATTCTACGCAACGTTATGTGAAAAGATATATTCGAATGAATAAACTGGTAGGAAATATCAATGATGAATATGCAATCATGTTGCTGAGGGAGAAAGGAATATGGGTAAATATGTATATAAAAAAAAAGAGCTTTATAAAATATAGAATTTAAACGAATTTATACATGATTAGTGGAAGTCTTTTACAAAGGATGAACGGGATTTTTGCTCTTATATAGATGAATTGAGTAAACAAGTGAACGAGACGGTTTATAATAGTTTCGGTAAAAGAGCTACTGATATTTTTTGATTTTTATTGTTTGTAAAGCTATAGATTCCATCATTGAAGCAATCAATGTACAGATTGATGTTGTACACAGCAGCGAATTTGTGCAAGCCATTGTCATTTATGGTAGAACACTCACTGTACCTCATATTAACTCAAATGCGCTGGGATTTATGAAACTCGGGACTTGATCAACTTTACATTAGACGTGATTTTTTGCACGATGTTCATGTGAAAACCCAACAAGTGTACGATGCTTGGGGCAACATAGATAGTGTACAAGTTCCTGGCTGGTATTATGAAATAGGCAAGGTGATGGGACAAGACAAGATGTCATTAGCCTTGAGCCAATTGCTTGCACATCCATCACAAAGAGGAGATCAATCTAAGATAGTTGAAATAGTATAAAAGAAGTTTATTTTGTTTACTTTTCTTCTCTGTAAATCAATAGTCTTCTATACCTTTCGTCTGATTCTACACGTGTGTCACGAAGATTTTTTTTCAGCAGTTCAGTGTATTCTTTTGATCTGTCTAATGCTTTAATCAAATCTCTATTTTGAGCAGTCATCTCTGCAAGCTTTTCTTGGTATAATAGCAAGTCGCTTTTCATTTTCTGTGATAAATCTTCCATTCCTTCACTATTGCGTGTTGAAATCGATAAACTTCTCTTGGGTATCCGACTTTTACTTTTTGTTGTTTTACTTGCATCCAAATCATTGTATTTCTTCTCAAGTGTTGTATTCTCTTCCTGTAACTTTTCAATCTTGTCTTTCAAATTTCCATTTCTGACAGATTTTCTGTCACATAGTTTTCCAAATTCTGTTTCTTTTTTCCTCCAATATTTCTTCCAAATACGTTTTGGTTTGCTGGCACTTTTTCAGCTCCTGTTCTTTTTCCAAATTTTCTTGTCTCGCCTCGTCCAACTCCTTTTCTCGTTCCAAAATTCTCAGTCTCGTCTCGTTCAACTCCTGTTTTATTTCCAAAGTTTCTTGTTTTGCTCCGTTCAACTCCTGTTCTCTTTCCAAAGTTTCCTGTCTAGCTTCATTTAGCTCATGAGTTTTTTCAAAAGTTTCTTGTCTTGCTTCTTTCAACTCTTGCTCTCTCGTTCTCAAAAGAGACTCTAGTTGACCTATTTTACCGTTTTCTTCTTGAGGCTTTCTGTCAATTCCTGAACACTAGATCCCAAAGCTTGATTTTCAGCCCTTGTAGCATCCATCTCCATTCTCCAACTGACATAATTTACTTGCTGTCTCTTTGAATCCTCTTGGATTTTTTGCAGTTGATCGACCTTGGTTTGCATCGCTTTCAGTTTTTCATTGGCCTCCTGTAACTTGTTTTTGTATTCGTTTGCTTCTATTTCATAGTTTGAGCGCTCGAGTTCAAGCTGCTGAACTTGTTTATTAGGCTGGTTTTTAGTTTTTCCCATTAAAAGATCTTTAATCGCATACAAGTCGTCCAAGTTTCTCTTCATCTTTGCTCGACTAATTTAAATGAGGGCTTGCTTTCATCTTGTTCATGTTGCATTCTTGTTGCTTGTTTTTAAAAACCATTTTTTTTTAGAATAAAAAAAAAATTATTTCGGCTTTTTAACTTCTATAACTCACCGAGAGAAGAAAAGGAGAAGATTGTTTATTGTTACTTGTTTACTAAAAGAGTGATAGAAAAAAATGTCTGATACAGTCATTTCAAGAAGTAAAGTCGCTGGTTTTGAATTTGATGTTGTGCAAAAAAAAAAAAAAAATATGTTTAACAATGATGTCGCTTGATGTAAAATCAAAGTCGTGTTCAAATTTAACAAACCTTGTTTATTTTTACATGTCGCTTAGTAATTGTCCAATAATATTGTTCTTGGATATTACTCTGTAATAATACTTTGCTTCATGAAAGAGAAATGAGCCAATCAGGCTATAGGTCAGCTATGTCATATTAACTAAAAAGCTGTCTATTTCGAAACACGAAGATAGTGAAAGCTTAACGTTACACATCCCATTGTAATGCATCACGTAGACAAACCAAAAAAATTGTACTCCGTTACATTTTATTGTTCACATTCAAATAAAGTTGTCAAAAAATAAAAAGGAAAAAAAAAAAAACAATCAACGTTTGAATCAAAGATATTAAAGAGCTGTGCTTGACTACTGTATCTATGGTTATATGGTAATAAATACGTCAAATAATAATAAAAAGGTACATTGTTGAATATGTAGATGTTAGTTAACATTTCATAGATAACTAGACAAGAAGCCAGTTAAATAAATGATAAACAGGAAAGTTGAATTTTGTGAGCTATACAAGCATTTTGTGGTATGTAGCTGTTTTAAAATATAAAAATGTAGTAAAATACTTAATGTTGTAGTGTCCTAGGATTTAAAGCTCTATAGTGTTAAAAATCGGATTTTTTTTTTTCTTTTTATTCTGTCAATTATACCCTTCTTTTTTTTTATGACTAAGACACAGCAAAGTGAAAACAACATAGAGAGTAAATTAAAGAAACATCAAGAAAGTCTACCAGTTCCTATTCACCCGGATGACGCCAAAGATAAAGTATTCACAGCTATTTTAAAAGCGCTTTTTAGAATGGAAAATAAACCGAGTTCACCTAAAGAATTAGCCAATATTATAGTCAAGCATAAATATGCCACACTTGGGTAAATTTACAAGTGATAGATTGGCAACATTTAATTTGACACATATTTGTATAGTGGGGCTACACCTTTTGCTACCGTTTCCTCTCGTATCTCACAGCATTTCAAAAAAGCAGCGGAACACAATCCACCGAGAGCACCCTTGCTTGCAAAACACGTGGATCAAAACCATTCAAGAAAAATAAATTATTCATTAGCCATCGATTCAGTCTCAAGTGCAACTGAGGAAGAGGAAACTCACGAATTAGTTGGAAGGACAGCAAAGAACCACCAAGGTCATCCAACGAATCACACGTTTTGAAAAAACGCAAAGTCAATTCATCGTCAGATCGACGTAGGAAATCTTCAGATTGTACATTACCCGGCTTTACTGAAACTGCTTCTGATGTTGATAATGATAGTATCAGCGAACACGCAGATTATCACGAAGAAATGTTAAAAGATTCTGAAAAAGAACTTGGCATATCTGCCATCAAAAGACCTAAATCTAGCAAAGACGTCAAGCCGCCCTTTCTTGGTTCCTCACAGGAAGAAACGACAGCAAAAAAACCTTCGTTTTCGTTTAATAGTGGATTTCCAGGCGAACACGAATTCTGGATGCCCTTTTCATTTGAACATGATTTCGAAAACGTATTAATTCATGATCCTTCAACTGTGCATCATATTCCTTTCAACATTGTCACACCAGAATCAATATCTGTCTCAGAATTGGATGATTATTTCGCAAGTTCTTCATCTAGTGCTACATCAAGATCTCATCGAAAGAGTTTCCCGTCTGCCACCATACATCACGAACGGCAAATCCTTGTTACAAAAGGTGTTATTGACAAGTGTCACAAGAGAGGTAGCCGAAAGGATAGACAAGGAAAAAGAAGTAATACAAGAAGAGATACCTAAAATAATAATAAAAAAAGCTCAGTTAGAACCGGAACAGGCTTCTGGCAAACTAACATCACAAAAAAGCGCTAAATTAATCAATAGTTCGTGTCTAATGGATGTGGAGAATAGCGAAGATTTTATAAAGTTTGAAGAAGATGAAAAGAGTGAAACGCCGCCGCCGCCAGCCGTGATTGCTTTACCTACGCCTATCTTACCTGTACCCATCAAAAAAGATCTACTGCCTGCCAATGATTCAGCTTCTTCGGCCGCTGCACTATCAGTATCGGAATGGTTAAAGTTCATGAATATCCAAAACATAAATTTACCCACCCTTCAGCAGATGGCGTCCAATCTTCAAACATTACAACAACCGTCGTCTACATTTGATTTAGCAAAAACCATGGCAGGTTACATCCAACCCCTTACTAAGTCTACAAATAACAATGATAATCCATCTTCTTCATCACCCACCACTGCCTCCGTAGACATCAAGTCCATCTTAGCAAGATTTCCTCTGATGGAGACGTTTCTAAGAAAGGACAACACAGCCAAGCCAACAACACCCAGTCACTCTCCGTCACCTACCGAAACTCGCCTGTTCAATACAAACGGCACAGAACTCATCGTGAACACACTTACGCCCATGAAACCCCCTATGTTTATCACCGTCATCGATCAAATCGCGGTTTGTGTTACCGTACTTGAAAAACCGAGACAACACATCGGATCATGAGACGACTGGACACATGTTTTGTCAACGGAACATCCTTGTTAGAAGCCGGAGGAATCGAACTGAAAGCGAACGGAGCATGATCTTAAGCTTCGAAATGAATCGTGTGCGAATGACCAAAATAAAGAGCCCCCTGTTTGGCACCTGGATTCCGTTACGTCGTGCTCAAGAATTGGCGATTACATGTTCTGTTCAGCACAAACTCAGTCATTTTCTAGAAGATTCCATTGAACCTTATTTTCCTTTGCCACTCCCTATTCAAATATCATCCCGAAAGAGTGATCTGAAGGCTGCATTGCGATTTGAAAAGATGTCCGGGCTTCAAGAACTCTGGATGACGCTCAAACCTAGAAGGTCGAGTAAAAAATAGGAAAAATGATGAGACGAGTGATGAGGGATCTTTGCATGAGGATACGAAAGTGAAGCAGAATATCTTGGCTGAATCGACTACAGGAGCTCTTTAGTCGGGCTACTCGACTTACTCGACGCACATTCACCCAAAGGATCTGCAAAAGAAGAGAGGAGTGTTCGTTGTCAGAGACAACGGAAGACATAAAGGAAGAAGAGACCAAAGGAGGAAAAGACAAAGAAACATACGCGTAAAAAATCAGAAAGGAGATACTCTATTGGAAACACGGAAAGTGATGGCAAGTTGGCATCTTATGGTATCAAAAAATCAATTTCCACAGGTGGAAGTGCGATTAGAAGAGCATCGACTGGCGGTAAAAGAGTACAGCAACAAAGGAAAATAAAAGCAGAGAAGGAAGTGGTAAAGAATACAGTGGTGGAGCATAAAAGCAGTATAATACTGTCTGTTAATAATCAAGAAAATGAAGAAGACGAAGAGATTGATATCGGAGGTAGTGATTTTGATGATGACCTTCGGTAATAAATTATAATTTTCGAAACAACTTTGCCTTTAAATGAAAAAGAGAAGAAAATGCAGTAATGTATTTTTCTGGACAACTTTTCTTTTTCTTCTTCTTTACATTAATCGAGTGTCTGCACCTTTGAAATAAGTGATGATGTTGAGCTGGATAATAACAGAAAGAAATCTTTAACTACCAGGAAGAGTATAATAGTTGACTGTTGCAAGAGGGACGAATGTTTTACAGGGATGGGACTTCACACAAGACCTTGAGACATTTGAATAGTATTCAAAAGCCACATTGTTGTTCATTTTGATTGCAGATTCGGTTAATATCATTTTTGAAATAGACCCATCGTTTGATAGACTCTTCAAACAGCTCAAGCTCATCAATACAGATTGGCAAAGCAGGAGTAAACTAATTTACAGCAACAAAAAGAACATCACCAAAATAAGTTAAAGTAGAAAAGAAGGCTTGTAGATCACAGATTTGACAAATCTAAGACTGTTTGTCATTTGAATCATTAGGAGACAAAGGTAAAAAAAAAAAAAAAAAAAAAAAAAACTGGTGGTGTTAAGACCACTATCGCAAAGCAATTTAGAAATGTCACCCAATTTCTGGATCACTCAGTACTATGATAAGTAGAACTTGAGCCAACTCGCATGCACCGACTTGCATCTTTCTTTCGAAAAGTTGCAAACTTATTTTAAAGATACTTGCTAACCTCTTGTATTGCCGAGGCGGACCCTACTTCCTTTTTCTTCCTTTCAAAAAGTTGTCATATTGTCAAAATGCGCTTCTCAATCGCTGTGACCAATCATCATTGTCTATTTGTCTGTGCAGTCAGAAATCGACTTTACGCACCCTTTTATTTACGTAGTATTTTGATGTAAGTGTGGAATAAATAAAACAAGCGAGAAGGGAAAATCTGAATTGCTTATATAAATCTCAAAGTATGATTCTGCTCTTTTTTTATATGAAAATCGTGTTAGTGAGAGTGCGCCATAATGGTTTTGGGTAATATGTAAAAAATAAAGAAGGCGCGTCAATAGAATGACTGAAATGAATATTGATTATTAACTACTGGCTATTAAATAAATTAAAAATCACGCATTAGCCATTCATTTAAAGCCCCAATTTTTTCTGAATTTTGTCATATGGATCTTTACAGGCGCTCAGAAGAGTTTTAAAATAAATATTTTGTTTATTATACATATCTAAGAAGATACAGGCTTTGTCCATAAAGTCATATCAGGAATGGGTTTAGTAGTGATCACCTGCTTTTTTTTAATAACATATTGAGGCTTTTCAAAGAACTGAATATCCTTGATCAAAATAGCCAACAACACCTTCATTTCAATCGTAGCAAATCTGTGTCCAATACATTGATGACCACCGACTAAAAAGGGGAAGAATTGATAGGCGTTGCCGACCTGTGCCTTTTCCCAACGCGATGGGTTAAATTCGAGCGCGTCTTCTCCCATATTTCTTTGGAAAGTTGGCTGACAATAGGCGATATATGAATGACAGTACCCTTTGGAACCACATAGGGGCCTAAAGCGACCTGCTTGAGACTAACTCGAACTGTACGAGGCACGGTAGGAATTCGACGCAGGTGTCTCACGGCAGACATGGTCCAGATAAGGCAAGGCATTAACTGCAATCATAATCAGTTATTTTACCATCTTTAACAACGATTGAATTTCTGTTCTCAATCTGTCTTGAACATCTTGATGACCGGCAAGTAACCATAGACACCAGCACAGAGTATTACTTGTTGTTTCGTGACTAAATAAATAACGGTGTTATTTAAACATTTTCTAGTGTGCGTGTGTGTGTGTGTGTGTGTGTGTGTGTTTTTTACCCAGCAGCCAAAAAAGTTAAACACTGATTTCTTAATTCTTCTTTAGTAAACCCCTTTCCGGTCTCTTCATCAATCAGGCTCACCATCAGAGACAACAAATCCTTGCTCTTCTTGTCCTTCTCGTAATCTTTTTCCTTTTCGTTTCTTTGAATACCAGCATCCACCAACGCTGCGCTTCTTCATGTAGCCATTTCAGACTGACCGCGTCTTCTCTATCTCTTTTTGTAGGGAAATACTCCAAAAGAGGAATGAACAGCGAAAGGACCTTGATCAGCGGCATATCACCATCAAACAACTGTAAATAGGCCTTTGCAAATCGATTCATCTTTTCTGTCCCATAATTTTTGAGCGATTTGAAATCTTGACCAAAGGCAGTGATACCAATCACGTCAAGTGTGGCCAAAGAGAGACCCCCGGAAACGGTGATTTCTGTAAACTCTTTATCGCTAGTCATCATCTTTTGAATCCATTGATCGCGTAAAGTATAGCCTGGACCTAACATTAAAGGGACCATACCACGAATAGATTGCACGGAAAAGGCAGGGTTAAGCATTTTGCGTTGAACACGATGAACGTCTCCCTAGAAAAATATTTGTAAACACGTTCAAAATATTTTTTTTTTTTTTTACCTCTGCCACTAATACACCTATACCTGCTACTCTTGTTAAATCCTTTATAGCAAAATCTGGCTTGGAAAAATCATATATTTGAGTGGTCAAGATCTGTTTGAGCAATTGTGGATCAGTCACCATCAGCTGAGGTTCATCCAATGATGATGATATTTAAAAATTCCACCATACTCCTCTGCCCATTTGATAAAGGGTGAATCTTCGATCTCGCTCAACATTACATCGAAAAAGTTACCCATAAAGGGGATCCAACTTACACGTGGTCCCGGAATTTTGTTGAGAGGATGTAAAAAGAGTCTATAAATCAAAGTCTTGTAGAGAAAATAGCCAGCTATGCTTGAAAGACCAATCGTAGCCACCTGTGTGGGTTTAATCTTTTCGGTAGGTTTCCATTTTTCGATATAGTGTATCACTGTGTCTTGAATAACTTTAAAGGTTTCTTGATTCATTTTTTTTTTTTTTTTTTTGTTAGATAGGCTCAGTAATAGAAAGAAAGCTAGGTATTTATAAGTGAGCTTAAATGGATAAAAAATTACATTCCAAAAATGGATAAAAAGATCACAGTAATCAAAAGATGGTTCACGCTCTTTCGGAAAATCAAGTCATTGTTTTTCCGAGGGCTACTTAAAAATAAAAAATAAAATTTCCGAAAGAGCGTGAACCATCTTTTGATTACTGTGATCCTTTTATCCATTTTTGGAATGTAATTTTTTATCCATTTAAGCTCACTTATAAATACCTAGCTTTCTTTCTATTACTGAGCCTATCTAACAAAAGATACCGGTTTATTATATGTAAGTAGAATGCTTATTTATAGTTTTTGACAAGTGTTTTACCTATCTAAAATTATGCAATTATTTGCTGCCAATGATTAATCCCATACTAAGGTTTAATATTTTTACCAGTCTGATACGATCATTACTCTATGCCAGATCTGGGATCGTTATATAATTGTATGGAATTGAAATTTGAATGTATTGCAGAACAATTTGATCTCTAGTGTAATTGAGCTTATTCGTTAAGTAGAGCCTTGTACCATTTATGATGTGCATCAATAATTAGAGTATCTGTTAATCACATGGATTGGGATATGTCAGGATGGTAAGATCAAGATAATTGTTTAATAACTGATCAGGGCATTACCTGCATTCAGTCTTATAGTATTTTTTATCAATATTTACTTATTTGCAACAGGTCACAAATCATTCTTAACAAAGCATAGTATACCTGGATATCACAAACTTTGCATTTACAAAGTATAAAACATATGCTAGTACATAACCAACTCGACTATTTAGAGTTATTGATGTTATGTTATTTCAAGAAAAAAAGAAAAGACTGAAAAATCATGGTAGCCACGAAATAATATTAAGCTGGTAAGAACATTTAGCTAATAGACATAATAGTGAGGCTGTTGAAATCTGTGTAATACTGTTTAAAAAACCCAGTTGTAACAGATAATTGCAGATATTTAAATATGTTTTATCTACTGGATAAATCACTAATCGTAACCCGTTAATCCTACAAGTAGAATCTGATGTTATAACTCCAAATTTAATTATTCAGGACTATCCCATTTTTCCCAATGGAAATGGATATGCCTTCACAAACTCAGTCATCAAGTTTTTCCAGGCACAAAAAAAAAAAAAAAAAGCTCTATCTTTGAGTTATTCCCCACTCCCCTTATAACATATTTTACACTGTCTCTTCCATAAGCATATTTCATTGGTACGATTGAAAATGTTCTCCTCATTAAGGATTTCTTTCTCTGTAAGACTTTCGACAAGATCAGACATATTCTTTCATGTGTGCCTTGAAATGACCAATCTTCCTTTTTTTTTCCTTTTTTTTTTCCTTTTTTTTTCCTTTTTTTTTCTAATAATGTTCATGCCGTAGAATCTGAAAAGTAATTACGCTGCTTCTACAGCACACAACACTTGTTTTTAAAAATCATGTTCATAAATTAAAGTTTTGAGTGAAGCTCTACGTCATAGAATTGAATACGAATTATTTTAACGCCTATTTTTTTTTTCCTTTTCCTTTTTTCTCAATGCATCCTCTACATTTTTTGACCTCGTATTCCTCTTGCATGCCTAAGGCCGCTCTTTTTGGGATTAGACGTGCTTCCACCTTCTCGTTGGTTGATCCTGTTAATCAAGATCAAAAAGGTCTTGAGAACTAAGAGAAGCACTTTTTTTTTTTGAAACAATAAAACTTCTTTTGCAATCAAGTGTAGTCTTCTTTTTACATTCATAATAGCTTTACTTGTTTACATTGTTTGTGCACAAGTATTTGTTTTTTTGTTTATTGAAAAAAACTCAGCCTTGTGTTCCATGTTCCAGACTGTTTCTTATCTCAAGTTTCATAAAGTTGTTACAGACAGCAAAAATAAAAGGTGTAATAAGAATATTACTGATTCTCTTTTGATTTTAGCAATGCTTTTTCTTTTGCATGTAAACAAAAACTTTTTTTTGCACAGATCGTAGCTTATAAACCTCATGTAGTTTTTTTGTTCAGATTGTTAAAGCAAAGAGATTTTGAAGTCCTGTAATGATTGGATTCCATGAAAATGTAAAAATAAAAAGGGATTTTATCTGAACTACTCTTCAATCCAATGTCCTTGGAACTCATTTATTACAAAGACTGAATGTCCGATTCCCCAAAAGTAGATCGGTTACTCCTTTTTAGTAATAGCGCTTGAATTTCCATTTTCAACTGTTTTTGTGGCGATGGGGAGTATAGGGATCAAATAAACAAATTCAAACACATTTGTTCACCACTAATTGGTATTGCTCTTGCTGTACTTTTTTTTTTTAGCATGCTCTCAATTGTCACAAAATATTTTACGCGAACATTTTAATTTGGACGCGTAGATGAACAGTAAGAGTGTAACATTTAATATATTCAAACAAAAAAAGACATGAAACAGTAGCAATGAAAGGATCTCAGGTAACTCGAGCAACAAAAATTTTTATACTATTTGGAGCACCAAAAATGTGACACTATAATGTAAAAAGACTCCCAAAGAATCAACAACTTGTACACTTTACAGTTCTTTGTACAATGTTTTTTATACTCTATAACAAATCTATACATACAAGATAATATCTGAGTCTGTTCCATTACAATTTTATACATATTATAGTTCTGTTTGCCCTAAAAAAATACGTAATGGTATCTTTTTACATAATCGCTTATTATTTAGGGTATTACTACGCGCGCTCCGAAATGACACTATAAAAATCTCATTAAGCTGCCGTTTTAAATGCTCCGTTTTTTTTGAGTTTCCGTTTTCTTTGAGGCACTGTAAATACAAGAGGCGCGCAGGCGCTCTACTCATTTTCGGAGCGCCACACAAACTCTTAAAGCAGAAGTGCCATTCTATGCCAGAAATTCAACACAATCTTCTAATACAGAAACCATTTTGTCCTCCAAAGTCAACGCTGTTATCAGCATTATTATTGTTTAAGAAAATTTATCGTTCTACCGAGATCCTACTGTTTTTTTTTTATTAAGCATGCTCTATTTGCGATTTAGATAAATATTACCTCCACAAATAGTATTTATGAAGCCATGCGTCTCGCCATTTGTTCGCTAGTTATGGCTATCTCTTCAATAGACAAAAAAATCTGGAATATTTATAAAAAAAATTTATTTACAAAGGATCACCAACAAGGGCATATAAATAACACGTAGTTTCCTTGATTTTAGCACGGTTGTAGCCATCTTTTGCAAAGCTGAAATGCAAAAACTTAAGCAATGCGGTTAAGCACAACATCTTGTGCTCCTTTCCTTCTTTTCTGAAGTATCCGACCAGTATTTTTTCATAATCCTCAGATTGCTCTCCCACCTGAAGATCCAAGTCCAAGTCAGCGACTTTTTGGAACACATATTTGATCCTCAAGCAAAGAGGCGATGTTAGGCGAAGTAAAAAGTTTTGTTTGATGCCGAACCTTTATTAATCATTTATGTCTCTCTTTTTTTTTCGTTGTAATAGGTTATGAGCCATCTGTACTATAGATTAAACACTTTATTTTGTCTTATTTTAGCATATATAAACTATTATCATTTATATTTTTTTTTTCTTATCGACAGTTTAAATCAATGTAAAAAAAAGGTGTACTGATTGTTAATGTTAACTTTGGAGGACAAAATGGTTTCTGTATTAGAAGATTGTGTTGAATTTCTGGCATAGAATGGCACTTCTGCTTTAAGAGTTTGTGTGACACTCCGAAAATGAGTAGAGCGCCTGCGCGCCTCTTGTGTTTACAGTGCTTTACGCGCAAACAGGCCTCAAAGAAAACGGAGCATTTAAAACGGCGGCTTAATGGTATTTTTGGAGCGTCATTTCGGAGCGCGCGTAGTAATACCCTATTATTACCACATTCAAACATTTCGTCATTGTTCACAACGGGAGGGAACGTAAAAAAGGTAT
>JASFAW010000140.1:0-39030 GCA_030737815.1 Allium fistulosum | reverse complement strand
TTTTGGGACTAGGGTCAGCCATTTTCCATGAATAGCGATTTCTCGGAAATCACTGGTGTAATTGGCTAACACCCAGTACCTACAGGGAAAGAATCCGGCTTAGGCAAGAGCACACTTCTATTCTATGGTTCTACTAATAAGAATTCACTTGTGTTCATACACAACAAGCTCATATAGCTTTCCATTTCGAACAAGAGGTTTGATTTTGATTAAGTATTTCTCATCGTGTCTGGCGCATACCACGAATATACGAGAACGCCTGATGTGCCAAGCCTATACCTCTCGCGAACACCGGTAATCATTGCATTTCATAGGAAATAGGAGTTTGTCCCCAGTATATTAATTGCCAGCCTCTACCCCACCACGTATGCATTCTCTACGGCTTGTCGAATCAGGGCATTGCATTTATCTACGAAAGAAGCTATGAGCCCTTTCCAAGTGGGACGTCGTTGGGCAGCTACTCATGCCGGGTATTCTGAAGTGGGTAAACCTGAACATCCTCATCAAAGATACAGAGCTACGCTACCTAGGAATCAGTACTGATAAAAGGTGCGCAGCCTATTTGATGACAAAAGTGTTTGGGTGGGCACGGAACCTATAGTTGTTAAAGACATTTCAGATCAAGAAAAAAGATTACTAGAATATAAAGTCAAGTGAACTAGAAACTATCGGATGATAATATGAAAAATAGAGAGCTTTTAGCTCGTAAAGATAGTGTTATTACCACTTGTCAGAACTTGAAGAAGTTAAGAAACTTGATGAAGATAAGAAGAAACCGGACAACAGATTCCAATAATGTATGGATAGACACTCGACCAATAGATGTGATAGACTTAGGAACTAAAGATGCTACCACTATTTGGAATGCCATTCTTAACATCTTTCGCTACCTTTCTTTCACAGGTGGCAGAATTCTAGACCATATAACCTTGCCAACTAAAGCGGCCTACTCTATCGCGGGCTTAAGCGATCGAACTAACCTGGCTCCATCTAGAAGGGCCCCCTTCCTTTGGGCGCCTCTATTTCGTCTTTGGAACTCCTAAAAGAGTTTACGGGCCTAGCTCAACGAAAAGGCAAGTCCTTCGGTTCCAGGTTCGAGTGATGGTTCACCAGTAAGAGATCAACGAAAAGCAAGCCTTCTTCCCAGTTTGAACTAAAAGAAAGTAGTTGAAACCCGAGACCAAAGGAGTGTACGGTTGAACCGAAGAAACTTGGTAATGAAAGATCAGAGAACTATTACTACAATGTTTCACTTCAAGTATGATAAGCACTTCAAGAATCAAGTTGGTAATGAAACAACTATATATATTCATTCACTTAGTAATGAAAGATCATAGAACTATTTACGTAAATGTTGAACGAGAATCAAGCATTAACTTCTCAATCTTATAAGAAGGATCTTTCATTACCAAGGTTTATTAAGGGTAATTGGAAGAATGAATTCGAACCTTAGTGTAAGCAATAGTAGGGTGAGGGGACGAGAGAACTGAGTCACTCAACATTGTGGGTCCAGTACGAAACGAGTACCGAGCTCAGGGGTAGAAGGCCTACGTCAAGTCAATGGTTCCCTCATCCCAGTACTATTAGTTTCGTTTCGTAGAGGCTCAGTATACCAAACCAATAAACTCATTGAATAAATCCACTGGTAAATCAATATATTGATCAGTGGAATAGATCTTTCATTACCAAGTTGTTGATTGAAGCGCTTACGTTTACATAATAGGGGCTCCGCTCTTTCATTTGATGTCAGGATTGACTATGAATTCTCCTAGTGAGCAGTTGTTGTTATTATTTTCTAGTACGGTTTGAAGAAGGACAAAAGTTCTGGCTGTGGCTTTCGTTGAGCCGATTATGCGAGACCAACTTCAAGAATGACCAGCAATGGCAAAAGCAGAGCCCAACACTTGATCGCAATTAATATACTGGCATGTGTTCGGCTATGCGTAGAGTAGTTCGGTTCGTGTTCAATACATAGAGCGCGCAGGCGTACTTTCGTTACGGACTTTTCCTATTCTATTCTCATTACGAGATGAGCGGGTTGGAGAATAAGATCAAGTCGAAATATATCAATTCTTTATCTTCTTCATTCAAAGGAGAGTATAGATGGGCTAGACTACATAATGCAAGAGATTCTGGCTATCAAGTTCCAGTGTGATCTACGCCTGTTAGACTGCCGGGCTGTAATGGATTGGACTATGAATACTTCTTTCTAGTGAAAGAAGGATATCGTATCGGCCGCTCTCTTCAGGTGTTTGCAATTCCTGTGGGAACCGCACCACTTGAAGCCTTTGTATCCACATAATGAGAAGCCCTCTTTTAGTAAAGCTTCTCTTCATCAGCGACTTTCGCGAATGCCTTCTATCGACAAAGAATCCCCTGAGTTAGCCCTACTTATCTAGCCGGTGTTTGCTAGGTTTATTGAGCTACCTCACTACTGCTTTCACTGGAAGCGGCTTAGCTTGTGTTATGCGTAAGACATCTAGATTGGCTTGGCAGGGTAAGACCTTGACTCTCTTCCTTCCTACCTGCTAGAGACGGCTCAAAGAACAAAACAAGCTTAATTGGGAACGGAATGAGAAAAGAAAGCACCAAACTTCCTTCACGGATAATAAGCTACTACTACAGGCCCGGAACTTAAAGCAGCTACTAGACTACTCTACGACTTGCAGATATCAATTCGATTCTATCTCCGGAACTTAAAGCTACTGTGGGAACAGCCTACCTAGTGTAGTACTACTTTCCGCCGATCCGCCTTACTAAAAGTGTCCTTAATCGAATGCCTAACTAATAGATAGAACGCCATGCCAGTTGACTGGTCGAGACGAAGCTGCTGCGCTTTGCTGCCTTCGAAAGAGTGGTTTCAGCTCGCGCTCTCCCCTGCCCGAGTCAAAGAGGCCAGCCCTCAATTCCAATCAGAGAGGCGGTTAAAGGCCAGGTCCGGACCACTGAAGGAACGTAACTGCGCAAACTACGTAAGCCAGAGGAAAGACAACTAGCCAGGCGGAACAGAACAAGCAAACGAATCAGCTTCCGCTGTCACTGGGTTGGAACCATTCTTTGAGTCTAGCGGAAAGGAAAGAAAGTAGTACGCATGTAGCAGAGGTGACTGAGCAAGCCAAGCAAAACGCCTGGATAAAGAAGTAGGGCTTAGCCCGTAGCTTCAAGCGAAAGGGAAGCGAACTGTGAACTTGAAAGCTCACTCTCACTGTTGCTAACGGCTTGCAATCTTAGGCGCGGTGTACATAATATGGGCACGGTAAGCTCAATTTTAGGCGGGAACGCGAACTGTTGCTATCCGTCACGCTCACTATTAGGCCCAGTAACGGCTCACTTTAGCTAACTTGTTCTTCAGACAGCACAACGGTGAAGTAGAATCCATTGCGAAGGGGACGGTGTCGCGTTATTCCTTCATTGGCATTGGCCTAGTTACTTCTCCACGCCTGAACTATCATTGGGAGGCCGGGGTAATATGCTCCTTCACAAGCTAGATGAAAGTTTTCACTAAGACTGCGCCATCACCTACAAAAGGATCAGTTACTAGAGTGCTGCGCTTCTCAGGGCCCTCTGCGTCAGAGCGACCCCGCCGGGGCGATCCAGTTACCCGGAGTTCAAGCCCTAAGATAATAAAGCCATTAGGTTCTTCGATTTGTTCGGAAAAGAAGCTAAAGCCCTTCTTTTAAGTTCTTCCCAGATACATGGCTTACATACCCGGGCCCCATTCTTGGAAAAAAATAGAATCTAGGCTTTAGCTAGGTTTGAAAGGACATTCAATCTTGTGAACTAATTGAGACCGAAATTGGAGTTGGAGATACGAACGGAGAGGAATAACCAATCGATGAAAGAACATGAAACCATTCTGTTTCAATAGAGGTACGAGAAAGGGTTGGGGGCAATGAAGTAGGTGAAGTGGTTGGATTTTTCGAGCTGTTCCAACCACTGCTGGATGTGATTCCAAGAGCCGAACGAGAATGAATACCACACAGAAGAGTCAAGACCAGGCTCCCTAATAGAATGTTTAACCGATCCATTCCGGATCGATCGAATTGGTACGGAAGTTGTAACATGGGAAAACCACGGAAAACACAACTTATTTGAATAACCCGGTGACCTACCAATTGTAGAAGTAGGATCTTTGGCAAACAATAAGCACTTAAATAATACAATTCGAGTGTACCATCTTCTTTCTCATTTCGAGGAAAAGGTGCGGAAGGAAAAGGAAACAACGGAGGAATCCGAATCGGACCTAAATGGGAATGACATGAAAAGTCTTTTTCAAAACTAGCATTAAGGGTGTTACGACAATATACGATAGGAATAAAAAGAAACTCGTGATTGATGTGGAGGGGAAGATCTGCTTATGAAATAGTTCAAGGAAGAGTCGTCTCATTTCCTTACTTCTTCGTTCTCATTCACTGGCTGGTTCTGAACGCCGCGTAACATCATCTTCAACCAACAAATGATTAACACAAACTGAGCAAGCAAAACTTAAGAAGAAGATTGTAACTAACTCAAAGAACGAAATAATAATAGATAATAGTAGTCGCGCGCTCTCATTGTAAAAGATCTTATTAGGCTATGGTGGGTTGGCTCGAACTAGGCACCGTCCAGACTGAAGTCTCGCTACGCACCTTACGAATAAACAAGTAACGCCCCTTGTTTCATTTGGGGAGGAAGCCAGGTAGATCAATTGAGGAAGGGCGGAGGAAGAAGCCAGGTGCCAGGGAAGGCATTCAGACTCCTGTGCAGCCGCCTACTTGCTTGGTCCCTCGACTTAGAGTTACCTAGGAACGCGCGTCTCCGCTTCTTCGATCTTGTCTTTCACCCTAGAAGCGTAGCGGCGCCTTTGATTCAAGGTGCTGAGTCAGCGGTTAGGGAGCTGGGAGGCAGGCAGCAGTTAGGGAGTTCGTACCGCGGCTAAGGGAGAGCGACCCTGGTATTAAGGAGCCTATTAATATACTGGCGCTGCTCAAGACCTAAGGCCATCTTCTCTACCCTAGACCGGAAGAAAGAGTTTCTTTATATGATTGACTCCGCGAATTGCTAGCTCTCTGGATTCCCCATGCACGATAGACGATTGTTCGCATAGAGGGGCAACCGAACTAGTAGCTCTAAGGAATAACGGAAGCCGGGCATTGAGTAAGCGGCGCCTTTCGATGCCCCTCGCTATTGAAAGCTGAACGACCTACTTGTGGGCCAAGGCCTTCTTCTCTGCCTGAATCTAGCCAGTTGGAACTCGTTATCTTAGATAGATGCGGGGTCTTATTCCTGAGCTGGAGCTCACAACTCAGAACTAATATACTGCGCCAACCGCGGAGTGAGCGACGCACAGTTACTTGCCCCTTTCTTCGTGGGAGAAATGGAATCTCTTTGGTGGATCGATGTAAGTGAACTAGCAGATGTGAGGGGCTGCTTTGATTGGTTGGCGCTGGGAGTACAGACTGCTGGGCAAAGCCTTAGCTTCACGTTGAACAAGTTCTCCCTGCTCACAAGAAAGCTCGGATGATCGCCTAAGGTAGCCCCAAGGGCGCTAAGTTACGTAGGCTCCTCAGTCTGTCCAATTCATCCATGGTTACCCCGTCTTTTCAATTCCATCAAACAGGCAAATTGAGATGGCTTAGGAAATTCAGGAAAATCACTCTCTTGCCTATCACTTTTCGTCTCATATAGCTGGTAAAGGAAATTCGCTGATCCCTAGTCAAATCAGGGTAAAGTAGTAGGAAAGCAAAGGCCTTCTTGCTTCTTCTTCGTCCCGCTCACTTCGCTCGCCTCTTGCTCCAAGTCTTCTTTCTTCGCTACGTACCTGCATAGGGAGAATCCATTTCTCTAAGGCTATAAGGGTCTTGTTCATGTCGCTACATATCGAAAAGTGAACTTCGGATGCAAAGGTTGTTGATTCTCGCTAGGCCACAAATGAAGCGGACCTAGTCGGTACTTCGTAAGGCATATCCGTCTTCCGTGGAATCTCTTCCTCTCTTGCTTCTGGGAGAAAGAACTAAAGCTGAGTCAAGTCAGAGAAAATAGACTATAAGAGAGAAAGCCAACCAAAGCGCAACCAGAGTTCGGGGTGGAGCGCTAAGAAAGAGAAAGCGTTATCGCTATACGAAATGAAGCAGCGGCTAGCACGCTAAGATAAACCACTTTTAAAATCAAAGGCGTCGCCTTTCTTTTTTCTCGGTCGTCCGTCAACATTCATGTTGTAATGCGGTCGTTCTCTACTGCAATTGGTGTTTTCACTCCCCACTCTCCACCATAACCCCATTTTTCTACCATATCTCAGGAGTAGTCAAAGGAAGTACGGCGGGCATTCGTCGAATTCCCCGGTTGGCACGCGAGGAAACCAGACAAGGAATTCGCTACGCACCTAAATAGGCCCCCCGCAGAACGAGAATCCTTCTTTCGGATGAGGCTAGCAATTGAACAAAATGAATGGGTCTATGAGTTTTTCCACTAGCGGACAGATTGAACAAGCAACGCAGGGGGCATCCAATACTTTATACAAAAAAACGAATTCTTTCTAGGCCGCGTGATTCTTCGCGACTAGGGAAGGGCATGATAATAAGACTTTTGATCTACTAGGGAAATCCCTGGCTGCTTTGCTTCCTTCAGTCTTACGAAAGATCTGGTAAAGGGGCCGCTCTTGTTTCAATAGAATGTTTGAATTCCAATAAGTAGCGTATGATTGTTTACGATGGATTAAACCCGAGGCGCCCGTAGGAAGGCTACGGCTTGGTCTAATGTGAGCAGAAGCCCTGGCCAAATAATCCTATTCCAGTCTTCTCTTCTTACCGAACTGGGCGTTCACAGATACCACTTCTTATGAAAAACCGGGTTCGGTAAGGCGGGCGACGGAGGAATCGGACAGGAAAGATTTCCTGGTTTCAACAGCAATAGAACAGCTGCGCTACCTCCCGCTCACTTCGCTCGCCTTTCTTTTTCACGACATGACAGTTTCCACACGTTCTACTAGCTCTTCCGTTTCCGTTGCGTTTCCAGGGATATCAAAGTGGAACAAAACAAGGAATTCCCGCCAGATATTAAATAATTGAAGAATTTCTCCCATGTGAGTGCCAAATTCCATAGCAATATCAACAAAAACATAACTTTCACAGCTAGCTAGACGAAGAAATCCCCCTTTTTGGACGAATTGGCTAGGCGACCAACGGGAGGAACTAATCCCAATCTCCACGGCCTTCCTTATGCAAGATCAACGAAAGAGAACTAGCCGAAGCACTCCTTGTTATACTAAAGAAGAGAGGGTTGGCGCATTGACCCATTTGTTAAAAAAGAGAGGGGAGCTGCTTGTTAGGCCAGGCTATATCTTTCTTGCTTGTGAAATAATCATAGAAAACATAAGCTTCGCTGACCCATTTGTTACAGTTGTCCAATTTCCCCAAGGAATTATGTAATTGATCACTTGGTGGCACTATTGGTTCCCATTTGTCAACGAGGTAATAACCTAAGTCAAATTCTTTTGAACTGCAAGGCGCTGTGCTAGAAAATCATTGCTTGGCCCCGGGAATTAATGAAAGGAAACAACAAGGGTCTTTCTACCAATCTCAGGCCGATCAACAAGGAATATTCCTTAGAACACTCTTTGACGGATGGTGCCTTACTCGATCAATAAGACCATTCACGGTCAGTAAGTCGACAACAAGACGACTAACAACCCAGTTATTCTTACAGCCTGAGTGAGTTCATCTTGTTCTATGTTGTTGGAACAGCTTGGACGAATGCTAATTCAGTAAGAACTATGACTAAGATAATAGCACCCAGCATGGCAGCTACAGAAAAGCTTGAGATGGAGGCAACGCCAACCCTCAGGTTCGCTACGCACCAATTAATATACTGGATCGGTCGCCTATGTTTATACCTGGCTAGGCCTAACAGAACAACTAAGTTAACTAACAGAAGCATAAGGAGCCGAAGGCCAACAAGAACAATAATAACCGGTTAGTCTTTCCTTTCTTCCCGCCCGAAACAACGAGCTACCTTACCCTTAACGGGCAGAGTTAAGGAGTTCGTTCGCCTCCCTTATGATCAGACTCAAGAGGTGGTTTCGGTCCTGTAGGTGCGAAGCCGCCCCTATTATACCAGGGGGTCGAGGGCCCAAGTAATATAATTCTAGTTTTCTTATTCCCGGTATTGGTCAAAGAGGTACCAAAAGAAAGAGTTAACCTAACTTCTTTGCGAGGATTCACTCCTATAGTCCAACTAGACTGGTGTTGCCCATCATTACCCGAGTGAGAACTCGACTACCGAGCTTCGCACCTTTCTTTTCAGTAGGGAGTTACGTAGTCAATCTCAGCCTTAGACTACATCGCTCACTCAGCTGCGCTACCTTCCTTACGCTATCTCAATCCCAAGCCGAAGGTTAGTCCTTACCTTTCTTCCCAAACCGATCCATTCTATTGGGAACGACCAAAGAAAGGGAGTTGAGGTGCGTAGCGTAATTCGACTCATTCACATACAGATCATGAATGTTTGGAATCCATATTATGCAAGGAGACATTGCTTTTGCTAATTCGAATTGAAGGCAAATCGGTCTATTTTCGGCGTCATATACATAGTTAGCACATTCGTCATAGTTAGCAGCTCCGTATCAAGGTCATCATCAATATCGATATCATCAATAAGATACTCTTTAGACTTGTCATCCAGGAACTTGTTCGGAAATACCGTAATGAAAGGAACATAGGAGTTTGCCGCTAGGTTTTTGACCAAACAGGATCGTCCAGTTCCTATAGAACCTATCACTAAAATACCCTTAGAAGGGGATAGGGCTAAGCGGAGCGAAAAGGGTTTTCCATGAGATGGGAAATGAAAACTATTAGCCCCACACGAGGTTTGTGAATAAGTGATTGTCTGATAATGAGCAAGGAATATCCGTCTTTCTGCTAAACAGAATCTATTGAACTCATAATTCATTAGATAATCTGAATGTCAACTAAGTATCGTAAGTAAATTGATCCCGGTTGTTCAATCATTTGATAACCCGAGTCATTCTTTGATAAAGGATCACTATGAGTCAGACTCAATAGAATTTGATCAATCCTTTTTTCTGTCATTAAGGTGGAGAACTGAACCAAGAATTCTCTTTCTTCATCATCAATCGAATCACTTTTTCGAGAAATACGAGACATCTAAGCAAGGTGTGAAACTAGAAGGGGGAAGAGAAGTTGTCACGATAGAAAAGAGAAATGACTCTAAGGAACCAACGATTATCTCTTCTTAAACAACCTATATCCTCCAAACTTAACCAACATTTGATAGATTATCCAACCCCGAGCAATCTTAGTTATTGGTGGGGGTTCGGTTCGTTAGCTGGTATTTGTTTAGTCATTCAGATAGTGACTGGCGTTTTTTTAGCTATGCATTACACACCTCATGTAGATCTAGCTTTCAACAGCGTAGAACACGTTATGAGAGATGTTGAAGGGGGCTGGTTGCTCCGTTATATGCATGCTAATGGGGCAAGTATGTTTCTCATTGTGGTTCACCTTCATATTTTTCGTGGTCTATATCATGCGAGTTATAGCAGTCCTAGGGAATTAGTTTGGTGTCTCGGAGTTGTCATATTCCTATTAATGATTGTGACAGCTTTTATAGGATACGTACCACCTTGGGGTCAGATGAGCTTTTGGGGAGCTACAGTAATTACAAGCTTAGCTAGCGCCATACCTGTAGTAGGAGATACCATAGTGACTTGGCTTTGGGGTGGTTTCTCCGTGGACAATGCCACCTTAAATCGTTTTTTTAGTCTCCATCATTTACTCCCCCTTATTTTAGTAGGCGCCAGTCTTCTTCATCTGGCCGCATTGCATCAATATGGATCAAATAATCCATTGGGTGTACATTCAGAGATGGAAAAAATGGCTTCTTACCCTTATTTTTATGTAAAGGATCTAGTAGGTCGGGTAGCTTCTGCTATCTTTTTTTCCATTTGGATTTTTTATGCTCCTAATGTTTTGGGGCATCCCGACAATTATATACCTGCTAATCCGATGCCCACCCCGCCTCATATTGTGCCGGAATGGTATTTCCTACCGATCCATGCCATTCTTCGCAGTATACCTGACAAATCGGGAGGTGTAGCCGCAATAGCACCAGTTTCTATATCTCTGTTGGCTTTACCCTTTTTTAAAAATATGTATGTGCGTAGTTCAAGTTTTCGCCCGATGAACCAAGGAATATTTTGGTTGCTTTTGGCGGATTGCTTACTACTGGGTTGGATCGGATGTCAACCTGTGGAGGCACCATTTGTGACTATTGGACAAATTTCTTCTGTCTTTTTCTTCTTGTTCTTTGCCATAACGCCCATTCCGGGACGGGTTGGAAGAGGAATTCCAAATTCTTACACGGATGAGCATGGATTTACAAGTCACACCTGATCAGAATTATTACATCAATCATTTTTTTTTACGAGTTAGTATTACACCATGAATTTACAAGCATCAGTCGGTTCGGACCTCCACTTAGTTTCACCCAAGCTTCATCCTGGTCATGGATAGATCACCCAGGGTCCATAAGCAGTGACAATCGCCCTATGAAGACTCGCTTTCGCTACGGCTCCGGTTCCCGCCCCAGTATATTATTAGGCGTCGCCGGCTCATTCTTCAACAGGCACCCTGGGTATACTAGGCCTCCCTACGGGCGCCTCCCACTGCTTGGGAGCTCACGGTTTCATGTTCTATTTCACTCCCCGATTGGGTTGGGGAGGAAACAAAGAAAAGAGCACGAACCTATGAATCTTGGGTCGCAAGCGAAGCGAGATTCGCTACCGAACTAAGCGGAATCAGAACGAAATAGAAAAGAGGCCTGATCCAGTATATTAATTGCTCTTGATCGGGGTTACATGTTGGTTCATGTCCAACCACCCGCGAGACAACTTCCGAACTCTATCACACGGTTGACAATCCTTCAGTAACTGGTGCGGAGCGAAAGACCAGATCCGTCCATTTTTGGGGTTCGCCTAATAATATACTGGGGCTTGGCTGGTGCATATCCTAGCTCAGATACGTCTGAAAAGGTAGGCCTCGGATGGAAAGAAAGACATGACCCTGCTCCTGTGGCTGACATCTCTGCTTCAGCTGCGCTACCTCCCAGAGGAAATATACGCCTCCCCTGCCCCGCCTACCCGCCTGGCTGCTCCACCATCTTAGTTGAGTTCCCTAGTAGCGAGAAGGGTTTACCTGGCTAACTTGTAAGTGGAAGATCTTGCATCAGCTAAAGATGTTCGAGAAGATTCCATCCAGACCTTATTGGAACTGTATCCCCGGCCAGTATAAACATTGGTGGACCACGAAGCTTTGGCTAAAGAACTGAACCTCTCCGACCTTGACAGTTGACCGAATCGAAAGACAAATAAATGCTCATCAAAGACAACGACAACTCAGGCATAGCGATCCTATTGAGTGTTTCGTACTTCCCATTTGAACTGAACCCTGCGACTTCTTCAAAGTGATTGTATTCGGCGGCATAATTGTATTGATAACGAACCTGGACTAACCCATATAATATAGAGGAAAGAGAACCTGGCCCAAGGTTAGCGATATCCGATATCAGATAGATAGGGAAAGAAACCCCGGCCTAACAAGAAAAAGAAGCGGTGTCGTGCCTAATCGGACAAGTGCGAGATGTGTCTTTTCTTTCTAACAGAGGTAGCGAAGCTGACGGACCACCCACGCCTAAAAAGAGAGGTTAGCGATGCGAGACCTTCTGGGTGGGTGAGGCTTAAGGAGGGGCCTGTCGATGCGGTACTTCAGTTGGAGAGGATGAAGCATGTTGGTAAGGAAGGAGGGAGAGCCGCAGGGCATGCACTTAATAAAAAAACAGACAACAGGTAAACACGGACCTGGCCTATTTTCAGGGGGACCTCTTTGACGCCAGCCATCATGGATACTAAGCTCCCGGGTATAAAAAAAAAAGGATTCATTGAGTGGAGTTAGGCCCCTGCTACGCACCTCCAGTGATGAGTTAAGTGGGGAGCCTGGACCCCCTTTACTAGTAAGGGGAGCTTTATTCATCTGGTCCCCTAGCTGTATATTTGGTCTTGAAGAGCCTTTTAGCCGACCAGCCACTCCGGTTTACACTAGGCGACAACCAACAAGGCGACCGTTAGGTGCCCAGTATATTAATTAGGAGCGCCAGTATATTAATTCCAGTATACAGGGGTGCGTAGCGGATTACAATAAAGCTAGTAAGGCAAGGCATATGTATGCAGGGGCGGGAATGACTAGTCCCACACCCTTAGCTTTTGGATATAAGTTTGCCATATATTTTCTTTCTATCGGATGCGGCAAGGCTTGCTTATTTTGATCGTTGGACACATCCTCTAATCGGTCCTGGAGCGTAAAGTGCTTCTGGATGTGAATAAGATTAAGAAAAGGAGTGTCAGTTCAATGGAAGGCTTTTCATATACCGTACCACGCCTAGGAAACTTCCTCATCGCCAGGAAAGAAAGTAGGAAGTCTTGAGGTAAAGGTGCGCAGCCTTCTCTCTTTAGGACCGACTAGAGGAAGTTTCTTTTTTTTCTATAGATAAGGCAGAGCCTTACTGATGCTCTCTTCGCCTGTCAAGGGCTGGTTCTTTCATATCCGAAAGAGGTTGATCCTAAAAAGTAAAAAGAGACCGAGGCGACCCCAATTAATATACTGGTTCGATAGGACCTGGGCAATATACTGGACTACTCTAACTCTATAGTTCTTCTTTCCCGTGCTATCAAGATCAGGAGAGAGGCTTTGCGCAAGAAAGAATATATTATCGCCCAGTCTAACTCTTAAGTCAGAACTAGAGGCAATGAATATTGGAAGGAGTAATGCGCTTTCGCTGCGCACCTGGAATTGAACTGTAAGAGAACCAATCCCATTGTCTTTGAATAGTCTTTGTATGCCTTTCCAAAGCCAGTTAAGAGATCAGACTTCGTGGACAATAGGCCTCGGTAGTAGCGGCAAGGGAGGAGTTAATACCCGCTTAGCCCCTTTTTATGGCTTACCTTCGTACCCAAGAAAGCCAGCCAAGTCCAGCTTTTTTGTGAAAGTCTTGGCTTGCTCTTTTTCCATGTCTGTTGATGGAGGATTATTTCCGATATAAATAAAATGCAGAAGACAATAGAGATTCCTAACAGTTAGAATCCGATTTGCAGACATGAAACTTAAAGAAGGGATGACTCCTAGAAGGGCCGGTTAGCTTGTGCACGTGAATCCGATCTGGGATCTGGGCTACTAGGCTAGGAAGGTAGGTTGTTGGGACGAAGAAGAACAGGTTTCACGAATGAATGCCCTGTTGGAAGTTAGGGGAACCCCTTGTTAGGACAAATAAGCTGCTTCCCTTGGTTTGCTAGAATAGACTCTTAGATGGGCAGAATGCCCCATTTCAGTCTATTGGGACCTAGAAACAATACAATCTTTACGCTTCGCACCTAAGCTTGAATGTGGCGAAAAGCAAGGCGGGCAAAGCGATTGATTTAGTTGAGACCGATAGATAGAGTACAGAGTACGGGGCAGGACCAATATTAAGAGAGGGGACGTAGGACATATTTATTTACAGGAATCGCTAGACATGGGAAATCGATTGAAAATGTCAAGGTCAGATACGAAAAACAAGGAGAGATTGATCATGTTTGTAACGAGGATTCAGTTAGATCACTCTAAAGAAAACCTCACCCTCGGCGATAAATGATACAAATCTCTCTTTTGACACGAAAGAGGAAGAAAAACCTACACATCAAAGGGTTGGCGTTGTCTCCTTCGTAGACAACCTCGAATATCCCCGGGAGCTCATGCTAAGACACCCCAGCCTCTCTTATGAAGCTATAAGAGGAGCTCTAGTGGTATGTGCAGCCCGACTCTCTAACGATGAGTGCCTAACAGAGATTTTGAAAGGTATTCTCAATCGTTTGGCAAAAGGCTCAAGGCGAGTACAACCTCTGAATAATTCAATAGAAGCCTCTCGCCACCATGAGTATCTTAGGTGCCTGGTCTCCACGAATCCTATACTATAGGTAGCCAATTGCCTAGGATTTTTCAATATCAAGACATTAGGGAATACACCCGAGTTCCCTACGATAACCCCAGAGGGCCCCTCAATCTGGCTATCTTTGCACTTGTTGAGATACGAAACCATAAACGAAAAAGAGTGGTTGACCCGAGCTGTAGATGCCACCCGCATCGTTCTCGACAACGAGAAATGTTAAGAGTAATGAGCCATTGCTGGCGAAAGAAAGGCCAAAAGTTCGATGGGGAGCCCTGTTCTCTAACCATCCAATTGGTCATAGTCTGCCAAGAGGGCACCTTGACCTAAGCATTTTCTGCCATAGTGCTTCATTTAGTTTTTTAGTTGTTTTAACACCTTTAGGCCCTCAAGGGGAGTTATTATTCTTTCATAAGAAAAGTAAGACGGTCCAGTAAACTTGAGTACCTTCACCCTCAGATAAGAATTGGCATACTCCATTATGGGTGTAACGGAGAGAGGAACTCTCTTTCCAGAAGAGGGATTGGTAGTCAAAGTTTTCCCAAAAGATTAGGCCTGTTGAAGTTTTAGGTCTAGCACGTTGCACCCGCAAGCACCTCTGATCACTTGGTCAGTACCAATCCTAAGACCAAATGCTATCTCAAAGGAGTACATGCTGGTGCTCTAACACGGACGTCCGAGCCAAATCATGTCCCTGAAGGCTATCCTAATTTCGGCCTCTCCCTCAAAGCCGTTACTCCGCCTCTTTCTCTTTTTCATGTGCAGGGGATTCTTCTAGTCTAGCAGCCTAGCCGGCAATAAAGGAAAGATTCAGCATGTTCAGCCCTTGTCCGATTCTGATTCAACATTCATGGGGCAGATGTGGCATTTCTTTCTTCTATAAGATGATACCTCGGAATACTTTTTTAAGCTAAGGCCTTCGTGCCCAGATGCGAAGATTGGGCCTCAATCCATTTTCCCTTAATAAAAAATCGTGACTGCTACGCACCTCGTTGGTTTGGGCATAAAGGCCTTTTTCCTTTGGGATGCCAAGATCTTAACTTATTTAGATTTAGCTGCGGGAAATCAGTGACCTTTCACCGCTTCTTCTCATCTTTGTTACTTTGCGGATTCTATTCCTATTGATTCACCCTCTTAAACAGGGCATTCCGATGCATCTTCACTAGTTGCCTTTCAATCAAAGGCCGTCTTCTCTTCCGACTTCTTATTCTAGAGATGAATGTGCAGCTGACTAGGTCCCGAAATGGGGCATTCTGTCAAAGAACTTATAAGAAAGTGCCACAGCATGAATCCGTTCCTGCGTCAGCTATCCCCGGACTTGGGATATTACCACCACATCGCAGGGAAGGAATAATTCTTCTTTCGACGATCCCGGAAGATTGATTATTACGGAATGAATGAGCAATCCGGAACGGATAACTATTCTGGGGGAATAAGGCAAGTGCCCAAATCTCGGACATCAAGCAATGGAATCGAATTGGGTTTCTGGCGGGCTCAGACCGGCAGTTGGTTTTTGGTTACGTGATATCGGCCTTTGGGGGTGGGATCTTGGTCTCAAGCCATCCTCCTGCGAATAAAGGCTCGAAGCGAGAGAGAGAGTATAGTGGGCGGCCTCTCACGAATGGCTTTCGGAGGGTGACCTTCGGAGTGGAGGAAACATTGTGTTGCCCGGGTCTTGGAGTAGGCCCCTTTGTCCGTCAGACAGTAAGTGGTAGGCACGCCTCGCCCCAGGCAGCAATCCGCGGACCCATAGGAGGTAGATAGGAGGAGGGTCTGTGAATGCGGTAGACCTCTCGAAGACTCAGCTTTCAAAATGACAGTCGGCTTTATTGATATTTGGAATTTTAAGAGAACGTGAAGTCTAAGATCCCAGTATATTAATTCGGTTGTCCACTGAAAAGAAAAGCGTCTTGCCCCTGGGGATACCAATCAACGCTTTCGGTCGCCCCGGGGTTGCCTCCAATTAATATACTGGGCCCGGATTAATATACTTGGCCTCGATTCCATCTATTGCGAAAGACGATGCCCTAGTTCGGTGCGTTAGGATTGTAAACCCGAAAGCCAACAAGTAAAGGTAAGGAATCTTCTCAATCTCTCCCCCCTCCCTAGTGAACTCGCGCCCAGTATAAACATTGGCCTGCTGGCTTGCAACATGGCTTTCCTTATTTTTTCGCGCCCAGTATAAACATTGGCCTATTGATTGTTTTTTCTTCCTGGTCAATCAAGCTTGAAAGAGTGACTCTTTCGTTTCGGGGACAGAAGTAGAGGGAAGGGCTAGACCTACACTTGTGACTGTTTTCAGTAAAGAGTAAATAGCAGCTTCTAGGGCATCAAAATATTTGAAATTGTTGACTTTCCTAGGAATAGAAAAAAGAAATGTGGGCCGTACCAGTACAATTAGGGGACTAAGACCCACTCTTCTTTTTCATCTTTCTAAAAGCAGAAGCATCTTTCTCTCCTTTAATTACTTCGCACCTTTACCCAATAGTCAATCTTAATTGGATTACAAACTTGCCTTAGAGGTAGTTTTGAGTGGATTAGAAGGAGTTATGAGTGAGTACAGGGTCGAGGTAATCTTGAATGAGTAGCTACTCTTGCTACTTAAGGCTGGGCTGCAAGGAAATATCAACTTATTCAAGCTGAATGGTATTCTTTATTCGCCATATTGTTGGTCAAAGCCCATATGCTATCAGATAAAGAAAGTCTTTCGTTTAGTGCGGGAAAGTAGAATGCATTTTTCGATATCGCTATCGAAAAAGGAGGGATTAGCTTGATTCATGTGGGCCGATGCCCATAGCCCAGGAACAATGAAAAGAAATCGATGAATGTGTCCGGACCAAGCAACGACGCTAGCAGATGAGATTGGACCTATAGAATAGGTGCGTAGCGAAAGAAGCAAGACACTTGGACAGGGTCTAAAAAGCCCATTTTGAGTATTTGACTCGTACAACGAAACGACCTTTCACTCGCAAGACAGGGGTAAGAAAAAGGGCTCAGAATCTGACCCTGAAACTAACGAGTGGGCAGTGGTACCCACGTTCTTCCGTGCTCGTAGGCCCTATGCATCCCGGTATCACAAACGTGCATTTCCCTTATGCATGCAGCCGCTTCACTAATGTGAATAGGTTATACAGAAGGGTGGGTTGGTTATATACTGCGCCTTCCTTCCCCTAATTAATATACTGGCCTTTTGGTATGTATTGCCCCCTAACTATAGATCAGATCCACCGGACGAAAAACTCAATTCCGCACTGCTGCTGAGTCGTCGGACTTATCCACCTCAGGGATTCGTGGAATTTCCGTTTTTGAATTGCGTTGGGGGAAATCTACCAAAGCTAGGCAGATAGATAGACTCCTTTCCCGCTGCTAAGGGAGAGCAAGAAACGAAATCAAATGATTTGATTGTTTTTTCACCAGCGCCCGGGTACTAAGAGTCCTCTCACTACCAACCAGCAGACATCATCATCATCTGGCTGGGTCTTGCCGGTATCAACAACGAGAAAAAACAACCAAATGGAAACAGCAACTAACTATGGCTCTTGGCCCAGACAACGTCCTAGGCGTAGGGGAGATCAGAGCAACAGGGAACGCCTAGACGACGACGCCCCCTGGGCTGCTGTAAGTAGATCGAGAGGTCGTTCCGCCCCTTGTCCCCGAAGATGGGTAATATGTTCTCATACAATGTTGCTCCAACTTTCTTCTAGAGGGCCTAGCTGGCGAGCGATTCCAGTCTGCGGCAGAGAACAAGACAGCAAGCGAGCGTACCCTTGTTCGCTTCTTCTCCACCAAGCACGGAAGTTTAAGGATAACTGTAGGTCGGTGGCTACCTAAGGAAACTCCGATTCGATCTGCCCCCCGGCTGGGAGGCATCTACCTCATCCCGATCACAAGGAGAGGTTCGCCATGATGGGGGGTACAAACTTTCTGGAACGGAAAGAATGAAAGGGACCATCCTTTTTTCGGCATGCTCAAAAGATTTACGGATTCGCAGGGAGCTATTCGCCCTACTTAGTTGACTGACAATGACAAAGGCTTGCGAAAGAAGGCTCCCTATGCCAGTATATTAATTGCGGCGACAACCAACCCTATATTAATTGGGTCGGATCTCACCCAGTATAAACATTGGCGCCTAGTATACCAAGTCCAGTATATTAATTGGCGACCCCGATCAATTGGGGGAGGGAGGCTGTATATCGGGAGCTCGCCCGCCGAATTGAATCTTGAGTAGTCTATCAGTGGTGCGAAGCGGCTTTCCCCCGGGGAGGGTTATACCTTAGTAAGCGAACAGCGGTTCTTCTATGTAGTCGCGCGCCCTTGACTCTCTTAACGTCGAGCTAAGTGACTTTGCGTAGCGTAGTAGAATGAAGGCCCCAATTAATATACTGGCCGACGCTCTCTTATCTATGCGTCTTCGCTAACTCGCTCTCGACGACTTTTTTGTAGGCGAGGCTAACTCAGCCGCTGACTTCGACTGTAGTGGGCAATTAATATACTGGCGCCCTTTTTTTGACCCGAATGTTCTTTCATTCATAAAGTGCCAGGGCCCTCTTGATGAATGAAGGGATTCCATCGCCTAGCCCTGTAAGCCCACACCTGTGTAGAGTAGATCGTTCAACACCTGCGGCACAAACCCATTTTTGACCAATTGGTCCGTCTATCATAGGCGACCGAACGGCCGCCCCCCTAATTACTAGACCGACCTGCTATAATAATTCCATAAACACCTAGCGAAGATATGGCAAACAAATAAAGTAGCCCTATGTTCGGATCTGACAATACCATACCATAATCAAAAGGTACAACGGCCCGAGCGACCAGACTTAACATAAATGTAGCCACTGGAGCCATTCGAAAAAGGGAGAAATTAGCACTACTTGGTGAAATAGGTTCTTTTAGAATCAATTTCGAACCATCTGCTAGAGGTTGTAACAATCCGAATGATCCCACTACATCAGGACCCTTTCGACGTTGCACAAAAGCCATTACTTTACGTTCCGCTAGCACTAAAAAGGCGACTCCTAGTAGAAGTGGTAGAATTAAACCAAGTATTTCCGCTGGAACAGCAATGTACGTTTTCGATTTTCTATTCACTCATGATCGGGCCTGACCTGGTCGACCCGATCATGATATTTCTCTTATGATCTGGCCTGGTCGACCCAATCATGATATTGATGGATGGGACCTTTTCTCGAAAAACTCAGGATCCCGAGAAGTTTTGAAGATGGTGCATTAACGTTACTTATGGAATCCCCCTCACTTGCCCCCTTCATTCAGGGCATAAGCGAAGTCATCCATTCTCCATGCTTCTAGTGGCTGAGAGTAAGCAATCCATCCCCCTTCATTCAACGGATTTGTGGTTGAGTCATTCCATTCACTCTGGGTCGGGAATAAGTCTTCTTCTCTTTTGGCGGGTGGGGTGATTACTTGATCAAATAGGGGAAAGGAATCGCTGAGAGATAGATTCTACTGTTTGGTCAGGACGAATGAGTGGCTGTGAAGCATGCTGGAGGCCCTCCCCGAGTCAGTCCAGTCAGAAAGGGGAGAGCCCGCAGTCTAGACTGCATCTCGGGAGTTTGAAGACCATCCCATTTCAACAAAAAAGACAGCGGAAAGAAAATCCCTGTCTTTTTTTCATCAAAACCGTCGGTGCATTTTCAAAAAGCGCATCGTTTAGTTTCTCCTAAAAAAAGAACCCGGGGAACGCATTAGATATTTACCTAAACCAGTAGGTCCTTGAGCCCACCTTAGCCCCCTAATATACTGGGGTCTCTAACTAGAAAAGTAAATGCTTGAGCTTGAGAAGGGCCCGGTGGTCCGTAAAACTCACTAGGATAAGCGGTATTATTGAACCAGACGAAACAACAAGCGATGAAACCACAGATAAAGCACCTAAACTATAAGACAAGTAAGCCTCCATACAAATGCCCGCTTTGCTTTCGTTCATTTGGCTAAGACCTATAGCACTACTTTGGCGAAAGCTTCCCGGTTAAGGTACTTCTGCAATAATACCCAGGCCGCTCATGCCAAGTAACGAAAATCCCCTGCTCAAGAATCGCACTAATGGCACCTTTCTGGAAATTGCAAACAAAAGGAAGACCCGCGCGATAGCTGAAGATAGGGCCCGTGCCACATCAAGAACCCGGCTTGCCGGGGCCGCTTGGCGCAGACGGAACAAAACATGGGTCAATATCCTCCGCAGCCGAATTCACAAGAATCCTCCAACCTGTTTAAACAATCACCTAATCCAAGAGATGAATTGCATCGAAAAACGGAAGTGAGAGGAAAGACCAGATCAACCAGTATAGTTTTGAAAAGCAAGCGCCAGTAAATTAATTTGCTTAGCTTGACCAAGAATTGCTTTTTAATCAGTAGTGAGATTGAGAAGGCATGGCTCTCTAGCCGGGCTTAAGCGAGTTCGAGTTCCTGGCGGTTTCAATGCTCGAGACCCCAGAATAACTTACTCTCTCAAGGCAACATCAAAGAAAGATCTTCTCACTGGGGAGATGAGATCCAGTAATAGTGGAAGTGTGCCGTGAGTGCCAGTTTCATCTTGCCAGTTCAATAGGCAGTTCAATCCTGAAACAAAGCCCCAGTATATTAGGGTCCACGTATTTTGGTTACATGACTAAACTAGCTCTCGTCGCCTGCCCCAGTCATCTAGGGTCCACCGCTTCAAGTATGTTGCTCTAGTTCTCTAGGTCTCGCGGGTCTCTTTTCACACAGCTATCTCTACTCATACCTACCTACTTGAGAAAGTCATCAGTGAGAGCGTCCGAAGTTCACTCAGCTATACCTACTCACATCCAACAATCAGTAATACCTGCCCATGTCTTCAGGCTTCCCAAAGCGATAGCAAGGCCAATAGCTACAGGTCTTTAACCGCAGGAATTAATATACTGGCACCTCGCCCTAGCAACTCTCACCCTCGTTTAATCCCTCTCTCGATCGCCTTCGCCCAATTAATATACAGGTTGCTTTCTTTCCTACCTTATTCCTTCAACCAGAATTCGATTCCCCGACATTTCTCTACTGGCTTAACTACTTTCTGGAAGTCTGATAGCACTCTGAACTCCTAAATCAAGAGGCTAAACTCTCACCTCTCGAATCATCCCCTGCAGGCAATGCTTCTGTCTTGAATCGCAAGCACCTTCTGAGATCTGCTATCTTGTCGGAAAAGCAAGAAAAAGAAAATAAGGCGACCCCGATCAATTGGCCAGTATAAACAGACCGATCCAGTATATTAATTGGTACAGGGTAGAGGCCAGGAAGTAACAGCGGGTCTCTCTCTACTATTTATTAGTCTCAGGGTTTCTATTTAGTATATTACCGCTTTCTTTCTTGTCTTAGAATTAATGATCAACTGCCTTGAATTTGATAATCAAATAATCTATTAAAATCAAATTCTCTAACTAATTACATAACGAATGATGAAAGTTTCTTTGCAGTATATTAGTATTACTTACTAGAATTAATAAATAAGATCTTTTGACTTATCAATAAGAGAAATCTCTAAAATCATGACTTTTGCAGCTATATGAAACGCAAACTTGGAGCTTAAATCATGTCAAATTGACACGAAAAATCATGAATTTCCTATTATACGTCATTTGTAAATATCCCTCAAAACCAACGAAATCTTGCCAAAAATCCCGGAAAACAGCAATGAATTTCTCTTTTCTTTCTTTCGCTAGCGTTATGCTTAACACATGAAAGGATAAGTTGAGAGAATAGGGAAGCGGATCATTCGCGGGAGGAAGCAGTCCAGGCTACTTTTCATAACATATGGAACCCCCTCTAATTCAATGGAGGTGCCCTGGAATGAGGGAACTTTCTCTTCCGCTTCAATTTCTCTAGGAAGCACTTGCCTCCCCTAATTCAAGTGGTTCTGTCCTCTTTCCTACCGGGTAAGATTTCGTCTGATTTGCTACCTAGGACACCTGCCTCGCTTCGCCTTCTTTGAGTTCTTGCCCCGGGAACCTCTCATTCAATTGGAAGCCTACCGGTCCTTGATTCAAACGAAAGTCTTCCAGTGCTTGATTCAAATGCCCAAGAAGGGGTAAGAGCCGATTCATTACTTGCGCTCTCTCCCCTTAATCTAACTTGGCTCCCCTCCTTCCATCGCTAATCATGCTTCTTCGGGTTCGAAGAGCCCTAACAATACGTCTTGCTGGTCCTCCCCGGTACCAAATCTTTCTCTTAGTTCTCGTATGCCCTCTCTTAGGCGTTCTTATTGTTTTGTTCCGCAAGTCTTCCTCCGATGTGAGTAAAACAAGGTGAATTCAACAAATAACTGGGTTAATTACGTAAAAAGACAGTGTAAATCGTTGCAAGTTGTAAGAATAACGAAGTTCAATTCGCTCAGAGCACGACCGGATTGCAGATAATCTCATCAGTGTATCCCGGCCCTGCCGAAGGCCTTTTGGTGTCATTCTAGGACAGCCATTTTAAGATAGGAGCAACCTCTGAGGAGTTATGATTTTCCGCCCCTGTGCTACACGACTTCAATAAGAAGAGGCGCATAGATTGTTTGCTCTCGTACCAGCAGTCTTTGATATTCCCAAATCCTAGTAGTTAAGGCAAAGGCTAGAACAGGACCTTCCTTCCTATGCCCTGTGTATTAAAAACATATTCATAGCTTAAGACATCTTTAGCCTCGCAAACTCACTCAAAAGAAGCAGCACTCTCTGGAGTTGCCTTATTGAATTGCCACTTCGCAGTACCGACTGAAGACTTAGACTAGTCGCCCTGTCCCGGCTTTACCTCGTCGAAGACTTCATCGGGATCTTTCGCTCTTTCACTTCGGATTCTTCGCCCTTCTTGTTTGCTGCTCTTGCATGATTCTCAAATTGGAATGGAGAGGCTTAAAGAGAATCCAAACTATTGGCGGATCCCGCGAGTTCATACCTTTAATAGGTGCATATTGTTCTTTGACTCGAAGTTGACAAGGTATATAGAGCCAAGGCGAACCCCCGAACTCTGGACTCGAAGCTACTCTACTTGCTTTGTTTTCTTTACTTGTTGACTCGACTTGTGCGAACTTGAGGTGCGTAGCGAAGAGGGGGGTCAAGCTTAATATACTGGGCTCTCTACACCCTTCGCACGATGGAAGGATTGTTCAATCCACTCTCCCTCCCTGCCCCAATCAGTCGGACTAAGTTGACCTCCTTTCAGTCGCATCCTCCTGCTTCTTCCCTATAAGATAAGGCTTTCTGCCCTTCTGTTAGTTTCTCGTTCCCTCCCCTGGCGTACCTGCAGCTAAGGCTTCGCCGTTTGAGAATAGATTAGCGCTTAGATGAGCGTATTATTTACATGTTCCGGAAGATAGAATGAGAATCTGAGTACGGCCCTAGTCGGGGCCTTGGTCAATCAACTCAGCAGGGTACTCCCTCCTAGGAGTTAATATCTGGGGCTATAAAGCATGACGGGACCTCCCTCCTAGGAGTTAATATCTGGGGCTCCTATGCTCCTTGTGAAGACTCCGAAGGTTGGAGAACCAGATTGATAGAAGCGAGAACGAATTAATATACTGGCACCTGGGGAACTAACAGTTCCGAGCCGGTAGCTGAAAGGCAGAGAGAAGAAAGCCTCTTTCCCTTCGCACCTACTGATGTTCTATGCCAGAGAAGCGTAAGTCGCCTCCGACTTAGCCAGAGAAGCTAGGTCATAGCAGCCTCCGATGCGGGTAGATGAATTCCAACGCCTCTGCCTCTTACGTTGCCGGAGTAGCTAAATAACTCCTCGATTGACCAGAGAACCGACAACAAGTCTAGGGCTCTCTTAGCATCTATGCCATCTAACCTCTATAGCGAAATAGCTCCTCCCTCCTAGTGGCTCCTCCCCGTACTATTGGTCGCCTTAGTAGCTTAAAGATTGGACAGTGCTCTAGCGAAGCCGAAGGTGCTCAGCTGGAGTAGCGGACAGGTAGAAAGACTCTCTTCCCTATGGTTCTTAGAGATTGAGCCCGAGTGAATGCGAAGCGGAGGCGAGCGAAGTGAGGGCCCGATTTCAGGTAGGAGTGAGTCCTTCCTCCTAGGAGTTAATATCTGGGGCGCCTGAGTTCTTGCTTTGTCCAGCCTGAGTTAGATGAGACTGCCCTAGTCGGTCCGGGTGCTGGCTACGTCTTGCGGTCTTTTGAACAATACCGACATGGAGAAAGAAACTCTTACCTGCTGTTGCTTACAGATTCCCCAGTGTGCTAGGAAACCTGGAGGAGATCCCGATCAATTGTCGAACGAGTCTACTGATCTAATTAATGGACTAGCTTCACTATCTAAAATCAAATATTCCCCTATATGGGGATGATCTATAGGGAATATTTGATTGTATTCACATTCAAGGTTCAAAGCCCTTGTTTAGCCGAGAATAGCCATTATGCTACTGTTGAAGGAATTAGTCCCAGTTCATCAGTTTGAAGTATCTCACTAAGTTTGTTTTTCCTGCCCTGAAACTTCATTCCGCTCCTGGACGAATTGGTGAACAGTCAACAGTCAGAGCTTGAACCATCAACTTAAGCCAATCAATGATGACACACTTTCCGCTCTATATAAGTTATTTAAAGTTCGAAGTCATATTACAAAAAATATACGTAGTAAAGTCTTAGGTCTACCTCAACTCAATACACATATATATTCTTCCTTGCTTCGGTTCAGGTATCGAATATACTCTTATATAAGATAAGATAGAAGGTTCTGGTATCGAATCATCCTTTAATGCTCTAATTAACTAATTAGCAGGTAGAGAAGCATCCCTAAATACTCCAATTGCTCATGTTAGAAGCATCCCTTAATGCTCCAATTGCAGCATCCCTAAATGCTCATATTAACCAATTAGCTCATGTTAGAACTGGTAGATAAGGGCTAGAGGGTAGATCATAGTTGTTATTCTGGGCCTAATAATTAGGACACGTCAGGCACCATCACGTTTTTTATACCAAAACTGTCCCAGTATATTAATCGGGCGGCTCAGACAGACTGGACAAGCCTCGACTTCTCGCTCCAGGGCATCTGACTGCGTCTCACAAGCTCGCCCAGGTGCTGCATCTGACTGCGTCCTCGACTTCTCGCTCCAGGGCATCTGACTGCGTCTCCGCGCCTCGACTTCTCGCTGTGCTCCCCTCGGGAACCTCTAGGTTATCCCTATCCGAATTGGAAGGTATTCATAATAAAATGCATTAAATTGCACTGTGTCCCCATTGGTGTCAACTGGCTAGACCCCAGGTATATATTCTATTCGATACCATCTAATTGGTTAATATGAGACTAATTAGGGTATTTAAGCCCCAACTGAGTATGATGATTCTCTACCCTCTATTGATTGGTATGATGATTCGATACCGCACATAACTAACTCCAGGACGGACTCTGGAGAAGAAATTCGATACCCGGCACAGGGGAATAACAACTATTTCTTACTAGACCTTATTTGCTGGATTCCCTACCAGAACCAGCTATTCGAAATTCTTATAGACTGGATTTTCTCAGCACCTTACTAGCAACCTAGATTCTCTACTATCTTATTAATTAACATATTGGTTTCTTTGGTATATTGATTCTCTACCAGCTAATTGTTTCATATGTGTTTAATATGGCCTTATCAGATGAGCTATTAGTAGATTTGATTAGACACCTTCATATGAAGCTGATAACAGCAATGTCTATATAAGAGTATATTCGATACCTAAATCGATGATTCTCTATAGCCTCATTAGTATAGACTGGTATTTCGATTCGATACCATGGTATTTGTTAATATCCTGATTCCATCTTTATTGATTAGATGACCTATGATTCTCTCCCGGGTCGATTCTCTACCAGCTATTAGACCGGTACTCTTAATTATGTGATTCGCTACCCGGAGCAGTCATCTTAACTTAGATTAGATACTTACTCATGATCATCTTAACTTCGATTCGATACCCGGCTAAGGGGAATAACAACTATTAGATACCAGCTATTATCAATTATTATAGCCCTTCTCTACCCTCTATTGATTATAAGACTGATTCTCTACCAGCACCAGAATCACTTACTCATGACCTGGCCAGAATCACTTATTTAGTTCTCTACTATTAATATGCCTAGAACGCCGTAGAAGAAGAAGCAGGCTAGGAGCTGCCAGCAGCTTTATTAGAAAGGGAATACTTAGATTCTCTACCAGCACCTGAATCACTTACTTGACCTTAGTTCTTCGCTCCAGGAGAAGTTACTCCTTCTTGTGCTGCCCTTCCATAATAACAAAAAGTTGGGAAAGAGAAACTCTTCTTGTGCTTGAGGAAGTCGAATAGATGCTACGTAAGGTGCTGGCCTTACTTGGACACCAGGAGAATCCCAGAGTTGTGATCGCAGCTGGGTAGAAGGGCCCTCCCCAGAAGAGAATCAGGGAGAGATAAGGAGCCGAACAGCCGCTCCTTTTAGTCGCACCTCCCCTAGAGAAAGAAGAGAGGATTAGGCTCTTACCTACTCATGGGAGTATGCTAGTCAGGGCTGGTCCACTAATGGATCTGAGAGTTACAACTACCTCTGCACTAGATCCCTACTTGTCCTAAACTAATTGCTGGCAAGCCTCCTCTGATTCGTCTGATAAGCGCTAGCCTCCTCAGATTGCTAAGAACCCAGTATATTGGCTTTGGCTCTGGACCAGTATATTAATAAGTTGAGCCCCAGATATTCATTCGGAAAGTCCAGTATATTAATTGGGCGGCTCATCAAGTGAATGTGACTGATTAGTGAAGTCTAGTCGAGAACGTAACGGAGCCGAACGGCCAGTATATTAATTGGGAGGTCCAAGTATATTAATCTGGGCTCCAACATCCAGTATATTCGGGAAGACTTATAGAAGCATTCTATTTGAACAGGAAAGAACAGCGTAGCGAGAAGAGTCATGTTCAACGAAGGTGAGATTGATTATTCACGAGAATAGATTGGATGCAATAGAATGGACTTGGTATACTAGGCACCTCTCTTGCTTCGCGAGAGAACCGGCTCAGCCCACAGATAGAATGATTGATTGTTGTTTTATGCAAGTATATTCCACATCCGAGTATCGAACTACCAGAGCAAGGTAGAGATATTGATACTGAGTGTTAAGACGTGAATATATTACTGTTATTGATAGAACCAAAACACTAAGTCAGGATAAGATATGACTGAGATGGAATCAACCCACAACTCACTCGAAATCAGGTGTAACTACAGCCAATTACTAAAGCTGGCAAGAGGAGACCGATCCATTCTATTCTTATCTTAGGAGACCTTATGCTTAACACTAACGAAGGCGACAACTTTTCCTAGGTTGTTTCGATCCCAGTAGCGTAGCTGTTAATAGGGAGACCGATCCATTCTATCATATTAGGCACTGATTGATTCCAAAGACCAAGGGCCGGAGCTGGGTTGCTGCTAGTTCACTATGCTTAAGGAAGGTGCGCAGCGGGCGGAGCAACGGGGAACAGTAAGATTTAGGTTTGCTCCCGAATCCAGGTGATATTCCGCTAACGCTGCAAGGTGTAGCTGCATTGACACTCGGAACCTCAGCCTTTGGCCTACCTTTCATCCCTGCCCGGGTGTGCTCCCTGAAATGGTGCACTCTCTTGGGTATACCAGATTTTCTAGTCCTAGTCGCGCTAAAGCTCCAAATAAGGCTGATAATTATTCCATCCTGGTGCCATCCTGTGCTAAGAGAATTTCCCCTGAAACGGACTTCCTTCTTGCTTCTTGACTCGTTTAAGCCTTCTCTTCCTTCGGTCTAATCCCCCGATCCCGTGACTTGCCTTTCATTTACTTGACAGGGAATGCCAACGAGATCTCGTGAGAGCTTTGACTCAGTAAGCTCATCAGCTACGGCTCAGTTAGCGCCAAATGGTTAGAGGTGGAAGTTCGCTTCAAGGCGGTTTTTGTTTGCTCTGCCCCTTTTGACCCTCTCTGGACAAACTCTCTATCCTTTCGCGCTTGGGAACGCACTATAGCCTTGCTTGAAGCCGGCTCTCCTTATATTAAACATTTTCGCAAGTCTCCAGAATCAATAGAAAAAAGAATTCCTTTGCGGCTTACCGCTTACCTATCTTTCTCCAAAACCCTCTCCGCGCGGGAAATACGGCCGCTACGCACCTATTCTTTCTGGCTTCGTAATGACGAGTATACAAACTCATACCTTGGTCTAAAACCATAATTTCTATACTGTGTCGAATGCACCGCACCGGTCCCTCTAACGAATTTCCATCTGCATCGGCAGACGCCTAACCAAGAGATTCCGTTTATCCCCGAAGCCGATTGTTCCGAACGAAGCTACATTTCTATTCTATCCAAAAGAACATAAACAGACGCAGGCACATTCGCAGAAAGAAGAGATCGGGATCCCAGTCGAGTCTGGGGAATCCCCTTTCTCAAGGGCAGCAAGGGAGGAAAGAAGGTTTGGATCGGTTGCTAATTCATTCTCCCTCTCCGGCGAGGTCGCATCCGGCAAAAGAAGGGTATTCATCGATCCAATTCCAGCTTATGTCCCAGATTCAGTAGTTCTTGTTGGTATCATAGATGTGTTATAAGAACTGGACAATGTCCCAAAATTAATTGATATCGAAGCATTAACATTCGTGGATGGAAAATGAAAGATGTCGATTCTTTTCTAAAGAAAGATGGCTTAGATGGAATAGTTTTAAGCCTCTCCTCCTGATTTTCCTGCTTAGACAGAGGCCTTGTCAACGGAATATTCAAATTAGCATGAAAGTCCTACTTTAGATGATACGCCTCGCTGAGCTCTCTCTTGGGCTGTGAAAGCGGTGCGGGTGCGAAAGAAGCTTGCCTTGATAATAGCGCTTAAACACCTGATAAAACAGCTCATACAGCGCTTCCTTGTATCAATTCCGGCCTAGGAGCATCATTCTATATGATGGATGGAAGGCACTCTGTAATTCAATGATTCCTTTTTTGAGTAAGAGCCTTAGCGGGTCAAAAGGCATCCTTTCTTAAATCCTAGGGCCTTCGAGTAATAGGTACTCTTTCCCATGTTTGGTGACTGCCTACCAGGCTTTCCGTCTTAGTGCTATGGTGGCCGACCGGATCCAATGATCAAAATAAAAATCTTCTCCTCCCCGGGTAAGCTATCGAGCAATCTACTTACCATCCCTCTGACGGTAAGCCAAGTACAAGTCCCTCTGCCTCTAGCTCCGCATATAGTTTCCCATCTCCCAGTGGAGCCGAACCATCTACTTCTCTAAGACCTGTTCCCAGGGATCCAGATCAATCAGCCTCGGAGTGGAAATTACCCCGGCTATCGATCTAATGGTTTTCCATGTATCTCGTCCGAACCAGAGACCATCAAAAGTTGCATAAGAACCACCAGGATTTTATTCCTGTGATCCAGCCCGAACCAAGCAGGTAGGCTTTATTTCTCCACTGCCCAGGGCCGTACCCTGCAGAACAAGGCCTTCTCTTTCGGTGCTCGGCGAGGTTTGGAACCCTACCATTTATTCTATCCGCATCTCAAAATGATCTCTTTCGCTGAAACCTAAAGGTTTACCTCAACTTCAAATCCATCTGCCGTCCCCGTATACTCTGCTTCCGGAGAGCCGGAACCAGGGACGGGATATGAGGCCACCTCTCCTAGTCTCAATTGGGATTCCCATCGTTCAGTGAAGGCTCGAAGCCATCTCCATATTAATCCCCACCTTCAGCCATTGACCCCTATGCTGCATTCGATCCATCTGTCCCATCACCAGAGGCGGATATGTGCCCAGGCATCTGATGCCTTTCGGACCTGTAAGGGAAATCAGTCATAGGTAGGCCCCATAGCCATCTCCATTCATCAGAAACTATCAATTACGAGTCCGGGGCCACCAGCATCTTATCTCTTTTCATCCTTTCCGGTAGCACTAATAGAAAGGAAGTACTTGCCAACGAACCTTGACTCTCTACTCTCTCCAAGCGAATCAAGAATCGAGTGCGGTCAGTAAATGCATAATTTGGATTGGAATCCCGGGATTGAGAGACAGATATTCGCCAGGTCCGATATTGGATCATTTGCCGCTCACTCGCTTCTTTCTGCACTGGATCGAATCAATTAGATGGGTCACTGGGAACGGATTAGCTTATTGGCTGCTCCGATGCCACCACGGAGCCTTCATTCGCCGGTTCTTGGCACTTGGGACTGGGAGAATAATATGAATTTGAAGGCCCTCGGAAGATTGAGGATACATCGTAGGTTTCATTGCTTTTGATCCTTCTCTGCGGAGAACCATGCTTTTGAGGATAAAAATGATGGTTAGTTCGAGTTAGCTAGCTGCTCATTGGTTTGAAGGTGCGTAGCGAACGAACACTAGGAGAGGTGGTGCCTGGTAATACCTCTATCTAATACTACGCAGGCCAGTCTTTCCTTTGCTTCGTGTGCTCCCTGTCAGAATGCGATCTCTTCTCTTTGGTAGGTATCGTATATAAGAGAAAGCTTTTACTCATCTCCCCGAGTGGGGCTTCTCCTCTCTTTCATAAATTGTATAGAATAACCTGTGGGAAGAACGGAAACCAGGACGTACGATTGGCTTTCCCTTTCTTTCCGTTTTCAAGAGATTAGTCCCGCGGGATCGTGATCTAGTTCTTTCGTATAGCTCAAAAAAGAAAAAATAGTGATTTCGATCGCTGAAGGGAGTCCGCAAGACTGGTGAATCCACTAGGGAAAACCTAATTCTGGCAGTTCGCGAGCCAGTACTTTAGTTATGAGTGCCCCAGTAACACCAGGGGGAAATGTTTTTCTCGAATTCTAAGCTTTCTTCTCGGCCCCAGGGAGTTCACCAGGTATAGGCTCAGGAAGCAAGCAACAACTGCTGCGGATCCTGGAACGAAATTAGTTTTTTCAATAGGCTCTTTCTTCATTTGACTAACAATTCCCACATCTGGAAAGGGGCGAGCGAAGGAAAGATGATCTGGTACATAAGTCTGCGAAGAAACTCGGCCAAGAGGGCACGGATTCTATCCTATAGTCATAGTCTAAGAATAACTTAACTAAGCTGGGCAGCCCGAACATAATGACGAGAGGCGACCCCAACCAATAGACTACTATTTGAACAAGAACTTCCAAGCAAGGCGACCGATCCAGTATATTAATTGGGGACCGATCCAGTATACTTAACTTAGGGAGGTCCAAGTATATTAGGTATATTAATGGAGATCGCTTATGCGTAACACTAGCAAGTGAAAGTGTTAGTTCAATTTTCACAACAAATAACTTAGATTCGATTATTTGGGTATGTGAGAAAGTCAAAGTTAGTACAACGTCTTATTCAGGTTGCGGGGTGTAGAGCAGTTTGGTAGCTCGCAAGGCTCATAACCTTGAGGTCACAGGTTCAAATCCTGTCCCCGTGTAAGTGGATTGAGGTGCTTGCGAAACTCGAAGACAAAGAGAACCAATAGCAAAAGCAAAATAAACTATGTTCAAATTCAAATGTGCCTAAATGTTCCTGTGCCTGTTCGCTGTCCTGCTTCTGTCTTAGATTGTTTGCATGTTCGTCAGTGCCTATCTATCAGGTGTGAGTCTTTTCATGTTCTTTGTTTTGCAGTCATTCTATTGCACTTCTTCTGGTTCCTCTAATCCTGTTGATTCATCAGGTAAATCTGGTCCTGTGGAAGAGCTCGATAAATACACTCGTGTAGATATTAAAGCTTCTGAAGGTGGTTCTATATCCACCGATGGATCGAAGTCATCTACTGCTTCGCAAGTCGATCATAAAGATGGAAGTCTTGCTTCAGGAACTCCACAATCAGGTTCTGCTGCTATATCTATTCTTTTTGCCGTCTTTTTTTACTCTCCTCCTGGTGTCACTGCTGTAGCTTACTGTGGGGATTCCGAACCGGGGCAGAAGTTCTTAGTCAACTAACCGGGACGGAAACAGCGGGGCCCTCGGCCTTGCAGCAACGTACCGACGAGCTTATTTTACAAAATGTTCATGAGAGAAAGGGGGATCTGGGGGAGGGTCAAAAAATCGCAGAAGTTCGTCAAATGGTCAAGGAAGACCTCCGCATAGAGAACAAGATTGATGAGTTTCAGTTGGTCAAACAACTAGAAATGGAAAAAGAGGCTAAAGACGCACCTTCCCCGGCTACTAATGTTGTGTTCAACGAGATCAAAGACTACGCAGCCAAAATCCAAGATGGAACGGGAGGTGGTCGAGACGCACGATGAAACTTTAGGAGGTACGGCGGTGGGGTCCCAGTATAAACATTTGCCCGAAATCAAGTCTTTTTCAATCTATAAGGTTCCAATCATGCCGCAACTAGAGAAATCACGTATTTTTCACAATTCTTTTTGGTTATGTCTTCTACTTTCTTCTTTTTATGTTGCTATATGTAATGATGGGGATGGCATACTTGGAATCAGCAGAATTCTCAAGCTGCGCAGCCTACTTCTTTCACATGCTTCGCGGGAGAACCCAATTCCTAGTAAGGACCCTAAGAGCTTGGAAGATATCTCAACCAAAAGTTTTCAGACAGGTCTCTCGTATATGAAAAACACTTTCTTCGAAGTCGGACAATGGTGTAAGACAAATGACCTCTTGGGAAAAAGGGGTAAAATCACTTTGAGCTCTTCTTTCGGAGAAATAAGTTCCTCAGGAGAAATAGATAAAAAGCTTCTCTATTTGATTGCGAACTCAATCAACTCAAACAAGTGAAAGTAGAATCCCTGTGTGAATGAAATCATGCTCATCCATCTCCTACACGGACACATTAGCATCTAATCAAGTACACTCCCTCACCCTTAGGACTTGGGGCATGGAACCCTACTAGTTCACAACTATTGGGACTACTTGTTTTGGTGGACGTATTACTGTCAACAAGAATGATCTCTCTTTGAACCAGCAAGTGATTTGAATTGAACTTGGAGCCTATTAATTTACTGGTAGACGAATACCTCTCTTTATCATCTCATGTCGCAAATGCCTTACTGCTTTCTTCGCACCGGACTTCGTGAAATCAATCCCCAAATATAAGGGAGCCAATCGCCCCAGTCTGGAGAGAGTAAGTTATTCTGGCCCAGCCCAGATCAATCAGTCTATGGAATGCTAGGGCCGGGGAAATTTACATTTACTTGACATAAGAGAAACAAGTGAAAAAACGAATTGCGCGAGTGCGTAGCGGATTCCAAGTCCTTCACTCTGATAAGTCAAAGCGGATTGCCTAATATACTACTGGTGAATTAAGCCAGTTCTGTCTACTGAACTAGCAAACGAATGCCCTGAACTAACCCCCGGGGTATCATAGCATGTCATTTACCATCTCCGATTTGTTTAAGTATCCTGGTAAGTGAGAGCGAGAGTCGTTTCTTTCAATAGAATCCCCTGCAGCTTCTCAATGCCATCCGACACGAGAAGAAGGCTTCCTGGGTTAATGTATGTAGATGTCGTGGTGAACGGCCCTAGCACGTGGAGAAACGCCAACCTTCTTTAAGCTCCACTCCTTTCCTTCTGTTCTGCTTGAAGCAACAGCTATTAGCCCCTTGCTTTGGAATTCGATTTCGAACCTACCTTTTCCAACTCAATTCGAGCCATGTAGTTGATGAGGAATCCGGGCAACGAGTCAACCCTCTGTCATTCAGTCAAAAAATCAATCAGTAGACAGCAGCGTAGCGAAATATGCCTTCATCCGGGAATTGACAATTCTGGCTCTATTAAGACTACCTGGGCATTCTCCCTCTCACTGGAAGGCCCACAAAAGCACAAATGAGAGATATAGTCAACCGGGTGCTAGACTGCAAGGTTGGAAAAGTCAGCGAAGTATAGTATAGCCGGCGCCCGACAAAATCAGTAACCGCAGGATACCCAATCACATGTTGAGCAACTTCAAGCTTCCTATCTACACAATCAATCAGATTTCAGTCCTGCAACGTGATTTGGTCCCAAGGTGAAAGTCAATAAATCCATGCGCGTCTGCCCTTGCCATTCGTTCTCTTGCACTCAAAAACTCGGCCTTCCAAGCTCAATGGCTCTGGAGACTTCTCACATGTACCGCGACTTCATTTCCCAAATAATGAAAGCAAATTTCCCGAGACTGGAGCCTAAATACTCGGCATACTCTTCCTGGAATGGAAGTCCATTTATGCCAAAAAGCCAATTCTCAAAAGCTCCATAGTACGTCTCATTGGTGACGGCAAGGACACCAACCTATGGCAATCTGCTTGGCTCAATGGTTATCCCCTGCGTGACCAACCAGGATCACTCCTTCGGACAGCGACCTCTTACTCCCAGCCCAATCTATGTTGGTCCATGGGTCCAATCGATGAGATGATTCACTTACGGGACATTTGGAAAAAGGCGCAGCACTGGAACTGCTATGTAGGCTTTTGTGGGTTCGAATCCCTCTCTTTCCGTACCCCCATCAACACCTAATTCACCAACGACCTCAATGTATCAAATAACAATTCATAGGTCAATTTTCAATTTCATGTGAAAAAGAAAAGAAAAAGACGGAGCCTAGCAAGGATAGGGAAGGCAGTATCCTAAGATCTGCGAGAAGTGGTACTTTAAAAGAGAGCCACTTCGTAAGCGAATAGCTATCTGAACATGCCGTAGTAACCCAAGGCTTACTTTAACCTTCTTCACCCACTAGAATCAATTCGCGCTTGATTTCATAGTTCTTCATTTTGTTCCTATCCCTGGCTTCTAATTTTTAGAAATTCCTTCCACTCAATTGTTCTCTCGTCCTTCACACTGTGCCGAATTTTTCACAACTATACCTACCCCTTAGGACCAAGGGCTTTTTAACCACCGAATACGAGAAAATGTGCGTGAGATTGAGGGGTGCTGATTCAAGAGTGCGGGCAACTACTTTACTTAACCTGCCCCATAGGGCCACGGGTGATCGCACTTTCGAGTGATTCAATAGACTCTAATAATTCGTTTTCAATCTGAAATCACAATTCGTTTTCAACTGCTTCTAAGCAATTGGAATTCTCTATTCTCTCTCGCCCTCGGCACCCGGGTTACCCAGTTTACTACCTGCTTAGCAACCTCCTTATCTGAGGCCTCTCGGCTAGTCTATGGTACCACACTTCCTTTCACTCCCAGGTTCCAGAGATCACCACCGCCAATAATTATGCTCCAGAGAGCTCTAATGCTGCTTGTTACCTACGTTCCTTTATCTCCCTGTTCCAGAGCCAGAGATCACTACCTCCAATCAGTCGTGTCTATACCGTCAGTCTTCTTCTGAGTCGTCTACGTCAACTTCCTCTTCCTCTTCCTTTCACTCTGCTTCATCTGGTGAGTCATATCTATCAGTTCTTCGAGAGTTGTTGTCTTCACCTGAGTTCATTTCTCTGACTGTTTCTGTTATAATTTCACTTTATAATCTGTTAGTTTCGCCAGACATAGCTCCTACTGACGGTTTACCTCAAGTTCCATCTCATAGTGAAGTTACAGGATCTCAAGTTCCATCTCATAGTGAAGTTAGAGGATCTCAAGTTCCATCTCATAGTGAAGTTAGAGGTTCTCAAGTTCCATCTCATAGTGAAGTTAGAGGTTCTCAAGTTCCATCTCATAGTGAAGTTAGAGGGTCTAATAATCGACACTGTCTTGTTTTTAGTACTAAGTCTATTATCTTAAGTAGTATTGCTTTACTAACATTTATATGTTTACAGCTTGCATCTGATGTACCAATCGATATAGATCCTCAGATAGCATTTCCAACATGATGATGAAAAATAACTGGCATAATAAGTGTATGGATAGATTTACTATGGAGTCTGATAATTTGTTGTTAACACGTGCTAATCTTCGAAATAGAATAATTACTACCTTTCACTCATTAAATAAATTACTTTATGATGATATTAGTGAGGAAAGATTTGATCATATTTTGCATAATGTTTCTTTAGGTAAGTACTCTCTTTCACCTCTTGTATTCAAACCAGTAGTGAAACTGCCCCCTGATATTCCTTTATGTCGAAGACTCTTATTTCATAGTACTGATGATCATTATTACTATATAAGACCTACATTAGAGGATGATCTAGTTCTGACTTCTTTAGGGTATCTTCTCTATTCACGATTTGCATCTTTCAGTTTTAGTCCTTATTATAAGCATATGGTACTAGAAGTCGATGATCATTATTCTGTCGTATGTAATCAATCGTTTAGGTATCATTATTTATTAGATTTATCCGAAACAATTGAAAGAGTTGAGCGTGAATCAATCTTATTCTTTTATCACATTTTGTTGAGGATGAATATCTTTTCTTATTAATCAAAGAATTTCTATATCTAGATGATAAATCACTCTATAAAGAAGGTCAATCACTCTTTGTTGGTATACCCCCTATAGGATTCTTTAGTGATATTCTAATGAACATATTTTATCAAATATATGATGTATCGTTCTCAAAAGCATTTCCATCAGCTCACTATACTAGGTATATGCATGAGGTTGTTATCTCATCGAATTTCCGATCGATAAAGATGATCTAACATATCCTGCCTTCAATCAATCAACAGTAGACAAGAAAGATGGATTCAATTCTTTAAAGATCTCATTCTCAGGCTGTTTTCATGAAATCAAATCTATAACTAAATGTCATGGTGGAGAACTCAGTGTCAACCAAAATGGCTTGTTATCATTTCATAAATCACGTGAACAGACTCAATTAGATGAACAGAATCAATTAGAAGATCACATTAAGACCTTGAGACTAGATGACCCTTAGGATAGTGTGTTCATAAGCTAATAGAGTGTTCGTAAGCAATAAATATACAGGACCGGGCAAATCAAATCAAGGTAAAACTCTTCCCTTTGATCGGCTTGTACGATTGGAATATATACTGATCCTCCCTACTCTAGCGCTACGCACCTCAGGGAAATGAGATCGACTCAACAGAGACTGCTGCTGACGGAAATGCCCCTATCGGTGATCTGGCCCTGTTGATTGGTCAAATTGAACTCGCCTGTCTATCATAGTATTAGGTTGTGTCTCCCGAAGAGATAGAATCATTTGGATTGGCCCACAGGGTACTACCTATTACCAGTGTTATTACGAGACCAGTTAAAGTAGGTTATTTTTGCCCTGTTGATTGGTCCAATTTCACTCCTAGTCTAGCCTGGTGGTGGTTTCTTATTCCCTTCCGGTCTCCTTCTGTCTCTTTTCTTTCGATTATTACGTTTGGACCTATTACATCCCTTAGGTAGCCTTTGGTGACCTAGATAGCCTTTAGCGGAAGCCAGGTCTGAAGCTTCTTGGTTGCTGTTGGTGGTTTTGACTTGATTTTCTCTTTTGACTTTCTTATCTCTTTTGTTTAATAGGTTCTGTAGATAAGCTATTTCCTTACTTTGTTCTAAGATTTCTTGATCTTTTTTGATATTTATCAATTCCATGATCTTTTTCATGAGTCTGGTATGATTACTATAGTCACATACTTCTTTTGGTGTTGTGTCTATCCATACATTATTTTCATTGTATACTAGTGATCTTTTTTCTGTCAATTTGATTCTCTTATCGACATGATACAATTCCGTAGAATCGATAGGGTTTCCCAATTGCGATTGAAGTTTTCTTCTATGATTTTGATTTCGCTCTTATCAGCATCTAAATATTGATCCTCAAACCATTTCTCATCAACCAGATCATGTGCTCTCCCTTTATGCTTGATGACTTCCTTACCTTTATCATTCATATAGTTATAGCTCTTTGGAGCTAAGAAGTATCCTTTCTGATTTTATCTTCCAGTTTCATTTTACCTAGGATGGTGGAGGAAACTTCATCGTCTGGCAGTGGGCTTCCTAGAATTGCAGAGTCAGTATCGGTATAGTAACAATCATCTCTGGAGATGTATTTGTACATATGGATACGAGCGCAGGCAGTAATAGCAGCTGAGATTTGCACAGCAGATAAGCGGGGCCAATCTTCATCGGAAACATCTGTTTGGATTGGAAATATAGGCAACCATATAGTATTTATCACCCAGCTGAGTTGAAAGCTGAATATTTCCTTTTTCTAGTAGCTTATCATGTCGTGCTTTCTCACATACCTCTGTAACGGTACTTCGAGGATGATACCAAATCTTCCATATAGTGGAATTCATCAATATTTTATAGATAACAGACCAATGCATTATCTCCCCTTTTCTTTGCCTCTACCCTTTTCTCGTAGGTTTCCGTGATAAAACGATCAAGAGCTTGTTTTCTTTCTTAGAGAACAAGTACCCGCGAAGTGGGTGAATATCATACCCTATGGTTTTAGCGTAAATCAACTCCTCGCTAAAGAATACCCCTACGAATTTACCGGTTGGGAAGATTAAAGTTTGAGTCTTGGGTTCCTATATGGTAAGAAAGATGATTTATAGTCTGAGGACACTCTACATATGCCTCGATAAAGCCAAATAGGCCATCAAGCTCTCTTCCTGATAAATCACTATGCCATACAGGTTTTCCAACCGGCATTGGTAGTTTTTCATAATGTATGGGTAGAGTGAGTTGACGTCATAAAAGTACAGATTCTCACATAAGGCTTATAAACATCGGAGTGACCTCCATAGTAACCTCTTCGAATAAACATATCGGCATTTCCACTAGGGATATAGATAGGGAAAGTGTTAGGATCGTAATAACTACCACGAAAAATAGTCATGGCAAGTGATGATAGCGTCAAGCAGTTGTGATATCCACTTTATAATTCCTAAAATACAGATCTTGCGCATTGAGCATTATACCTGCTAACAAGTAAATATCCTGTTTCATATATGGAATGACCTCATTTCTCTTTTCCATCACATTATTGATATTAACTGATTTATGATCAAATGATCCTTTAGAGCCTAATGAAGGGCAGAAAGTAGAGCCCAAAGAAGCAAGGCTACCGGGTAGGAGAGTTAATGAATCTCGGAAACGTAAGATAACTTTACCAACACCTTTAAAGAGGCGCTCATAGATAACTATCTCGTAAAGCACATTATTTCGAAGTAGAGGTTTCATTGTATATCTCTTATCTTTTTTAGCAAAATAGCTTAATAAGAATATTCCATCGAATTTAGCAAAGTTATGGAAGTATACCTTTGTTATTTTCTCTTCTTTTGCTTTCACTGCTAAACGAGAAATAAAGTTT